>JAECMU010029244.1:0-10161 GCA_016106625.1 Dracogyra subfuscus | reverse complement strand
TGTGTGTGTGTGTGTGTATATGTATGTGTATATATATTAATTGGTTACTGTTCTTTTATTAATCATATAGTTACACAATACAGTAAGAAGAAAAAAACCTCCTGCCAGGAACACTAACTATACAGAAATGGAAATTACATATTACTAGCAGTATTTAACATTGTTTTAAATTTTATATATGGGTGTTTCTTTGATCTCCAATGTTTATTTCTGAAACCACACTGTGGCCACGGTTAATGAAAACGAAACTTGATTATCGTGTCATACTTGTTCTCGAACAAAATCTTTTAGAAAATTGTGTAAAAGCTCATAGAAAAGGTATATTTAATATGAAGATGTTGCACTACGTTCAGTTACAGCAAAACCCCAAAAACAAACAAACCCAAAAACGCGAACGTGTGGCTGAAGGTGGACCAGAACTAATTGTAAATATAACTGTGTTAGTGAAAAATAAAATCGGGGAAAAAAACATTATGGCGTTCGTATAGTATAGATTTCATCATATACATTGCTTTCATGGCCGTACCAACTTTTAGTTGTGTCTGACGCCTCTGAATCACCGATGTATTGTTCGTGCTGGGGCGTCGTTAAACCTCTATTCGATTCATTGTGAACGTAGAGTCAAACGTTATCTCAACTCGTCCCAGTGATTGATCAACATGTCCAAATACAACGTTACCGGTTTGTAAGCTGTACATATATTTATATCGGGAGTAGGCTGGGGGTGGGTGTCGGGAGTTCTGACGACCCCCTGCGTATGCTCATTTGAATCAGCTGATGCATTCAGGTGTGCATGTAACAACATTATGGTTAACACTTCAAGATTTTTTTTATTTTTTTTTTATTATTATTATTGTTTTTTTCATTCTTTCATATTCTATTGTAAAATAATATATTTCCTTCCACTGGTTAACCTTGAATGTTTACATGTAGTTTATATTTACAGCTATGTAATATAGGTCGCCATGTATATTGTATGCATATAGAAAGGAGACTCGTAAGTTGTCAAACTTGTGCTTGATTCTTTTGTTATTTGTAGAGTAAGATATGTTTTCAATCAATTATTTTTAATTTTTTAATTTTAATTATTTTACAGATTACATGGATGAGAACTGCGACCAAACGCTCACATTGTCCGGCGAAAAGCCGGCGGGAATATTGAAACTTACTCGCATGAGGACTTACGACTCTAATAAGCAATGCAAGATGAAGCTCCAAGCTCCGTTGTATCGGAGGTTGATGATCCAATTTACCAAACTCGATTTAAATAGACACGACGACAAGTGCCTTGATTCGGTGCAGATGTATAATGCAGAGCCGAATGAAATCAATGGTTTGTTTATGTTCTTAGTCAGGTTTGACCAGGTTGCGAATTTAGCACTACGATTTCATGCTCCCGCAAATCCCTGATTTTAGATATGGAGCATAGGACTGAGATGGAATCCCAAAATGTCTGTATAACATCATATTGCGATTCCGGCGGTCACAAGACTGAGATGGAATTCCAAAATGTCTGTATAACATCATATTGCGATTCCGGTGGTCACAAGACTGACATGGAATCCCAAAATGACTGTATAACATCATATTGCGATTCTGGCGGTCATCAGACCGAGATGGAATTCCAAAATGTCTGTCAGAGGCGTAGGAAGGTGCCAAAAAGTGAGGGGGCACACTTATATAATAATAATAATAATAATAGTTTAACAATAATAATGTCTGAAAAGTGGGGGGGGGCACATGCCCCCCTTGCCCCCCACCCCTTTTCCTACGCCAGTGTCTGTATAACATCATATTGCGATTCCGACGGTCTTAAGACTGACATGGAATCCCAAAATGTATAGCCACTAATATTTTATGCAGAAAAATATATTTGATATGTAATTACAATCGTTAAAAAGTCTGTTAGTTGATAACATCTTAAAAAGTGCAGCAAACTCAGGAATGTCCCTTTAACGTCATATACGTACGTACGTACATGTGTGTGTGTGTGTGTGTGTGTGTGTGCGTGTGTGTGTGTGTGCGTGTGTTTTGGTGTGTGTGTTATTAATTGTCTTCTCTTTTGCTTTCTCTCAATTTAGAGATATCACAACAGCTATGTGAAAAGCAATCATCAAAGTATTTGTCGGACGGGGAGTACGTTACTATCGTGTTTGTCAGCGGCCCTGGGCCGGCCAAAGAGGGGTTTGAAATGGTGTATAATTCCTTTCATATGGGTAAGTAGTAGTTTCTATTTAATTCCATTCACATATGTTTGTTTGTTTGTTTGTTTGTTTGTTTTGTTTTGTTTTCTATTTAATTCCATTCACATATGTTTGTTTGTTTGTTTTGTTTTGTTTTGTTTTGTTTTTGTTTTGATTTTGTTGTTGGTTTTGTTTTTTATTGCCAAAATACATTGGTGGTGTTAGGATTAGGGACTCCTAAATTCACCACCTTACAAAATAAGTTATCAAAAGCTATATTTATACATTTGACTAACAAAGACATGTTGAAAACACAATATTTTGCACAACTTGAAACCATAATTTTTAGTATAAAAACACACATTCATGTACAAATATGTCATTAGATATTAAGCTTAAATTTTGTAAATATATTGTGAAATAATTATATATATATTGGGAGCAAGTAATACAGTAGGATTTATAAAATACTTTTGGTAGGTATGACAAAGTTTGACGTCACTTTGCGCTGCATGTCTGCCACCAGCTTAAATGGCTCACTTTTCAACACACATATTAATATTACAGCTTCCCAATGAAATATAATGATGTTAAATAGATGTCAATACATAGCGTTTTATCGTCTTTCCAACACATAAGTATTTAATTCGTAATTCGGTTAAAACTACACCAGTAACGATTTTCAAAAAAGCTCTGCCAATGACGTCGCGTAAAAAGTATGACGTTGCGGCCATTTTTACGGCTGATAAGGTCACATGATAATTTTGTCTTAACGCGGCGTCTGACTTCAAAGGTTTCTTGTAAAAGTGTTTTGAGGCATTTAAGACGTGGCTCATAGAGAAAGGTCGATTTTGTCACTGATAACGAAATGTGATATTTTAAATGTACTTTGAAAACACTCAACTGCAAATGAATTTTGAATATATTTTATACTTCGGCACATCGAGTTAACATAAGAATTGTTTCTCATTTTTTAGGAATTTATCGATGTATAATAGTCACAAATAGTAAATAAACGCGTAAATCGATAAATTCCTAAAAAATGAGAAAACAATTCTTTTAATTACAAACAGTACAAGAAGTTGTTATAGATGTACATTTTAAGTTTATAAAATGTAGATTCCGACCCTTTAATAAAACGAGTCTTTGGTATGACGTCATATTTTAAACATAACGTCAGAGTTGTTTACAGTGAAGGGGAGGTTAATCTAGCGAATATAAGAACTTTCGTGAAACGTCTAGCAAGTTACATTTGGTATAAAAACACTTTCTTCGTGTTCACAGACAGGCGATTTTTTTATTAACGAACAACATAGCCACATGTTGCTTTACATCTGAGTTCTGTGCAGACGCCTCATCCTGTATTCGCAATCACATCTGCCGAAGACCGAAGATGACCACAACAACTGATGACGGTCTTCCGTGATGACGGTCTTCCGTGATGACGTATTTTTATGAGGTTTATCGAAGGATAACACTTGGTTTTTTAGTGATGTCAGCCAGTCAGAATACAGTAAATCGTATAAATTCGGAAAGTTTGTAATTATATTCAGTTTTAAATTGAACCTATTTCTATGTTTTCTTTGAAGTTTCAAGTCATTTCACCTTAGCGCATTTGAGCGTAAGGCGTCCTAACTGGGGTTGTCTCAGCAATCATGGCAGCAGACATTTTATCAATCCCATAATGCATCGCTTCAAGGTGGCACAGCCTAGTATCTGGTTTTTGGTTTGTTTAACGACGCACTCAACACATTATAATTACGGTTATATCGGCGTCGGACATATGGTCATGTCGAGAAAAAACAAACAGTGGTTAGCTGACGGGGATCGATCCTAGACCGACCGCGCATCAGGCGGGCACTGTACCACTGGGCTATGCTGCCCGCTTCACAGCCTAGTATGTTACATGTGTTTTAGTTTTAAAAAAAAAAAAAAAAAAAAAAAAAAATTATATATATATATTAGGGCCTAAGTTGCTGAAATTGCGTTTGTTATATAACTGACCATGTATCAAATATCAGAGGTGAATCTAGCCCAAATACATTATGGTTAGCGAGCTCTCACCCACAATTACATTGTATTGGTTCTTTCTTGCATGGAATTTTTTTTTTTTTTTTTTTTTTTTTTTAAAGCTGCAAACTCGCCTCACATTAATTAGCATAACTTTATAGAAACACACCCTTTTTTATAAAGAATTGTATGTGACAGTAACACAATTATAAAAGTTAAATAATTTATTAAAATATATTTTAGGTACAATTCCGATCAGCACACAGTACCCTCCCCCACATATTGTTCTTTTTTTAAAATGTATTTTCCAGGGAAACATGACCCGACTTCCACCCCCACCCGATTAAACGATTGAAAATTTGGTACTACCCCAATATACCTCATCCTGTACATGTATATACTTATTTGAAAGTTGTATAATTAAATTTAATATATAATATTCCCAATGATTATCATGTATTTGAAATATTATATCTGTAACAGTAAAATGGAGATACGAGATAATATATGAGATAATATAGGAGTGCATACCTTTTTTCTGCAATCCCCCATTCACATGTTATCAGGTTAATGTAGAGCGTTAGAGTTTCGGGGATCGAAACACGTGTATAAACTTAAACATTTTCATGTGGTCCTCAGTTTGTAACTGCATTTTTTGTTTTCAAAAATAAACTTTTAGTGCCAGAAATTCAGACAGATAATAGCATACGGAGCATGCTGCCAACCAAACTCAGGTAATACAAGAGATGGCAAATGTTGCAGGTATCAGCCAACATGTACTTTTGCTAGGTAAAACAATAATTCTTAGAGTACTGTACTACAACTATTACAGGGCCCATGTCCTAGACAATAACTATGAAAAATGACAAAATTACCATGGAAGTCAAAATCGGTCTGCAACAAAACGTGATAAAGCCATACAGAAATTTTCAGTTCACAATCCGAAGGTATTGCTGCCCCAACCGAACTCGCCCCCCACCACCACCTCTAACACCACCACCACCACCACCACCCCACCCCACCCCACCCAATTACTAAATCGTCTTGAACGTCAAACGTAATCTATAAGAGTGCATGATAAAGTTATATGCACAAAATGGAACTGAAAAAAAGCTATATAAAACTTTATTATATAACTTTTAGTTACATATCTTAAAATATCAGCGAAATAGGTGTTATCATTCACTCAGTAAAAATTTCATTTTTTCACTCTAAAATGTGTTATAGGCACTCTAAAATGTCACTATTTCACTCTAAAATGTATTATAGGGTGTATACCATCAAATCAAATCTCATAGACGACAATAGTAACATATGTGGCTAAACCTCATACCTGCAGCGTATCAATCAACATAAACACCAGCTATGTGTCTATTTTATTATTATTTTTATTTTTATTTTTTTCATTTATGAATTTATATTGACATGATATCCACACAGATTTATACATTACATATGATAAAATGTATTATAGGGTGTATACCACCAAATCAAATCCCATAGACGACAATAGTAACATATGTGGCTAAACCTACCTACAGCATATCAATCAACATAAACGCCAGCTATGTGTCTTTATTTTATTATTATTATTTTTTTCATTTATGAATTTTTATTGACATGATATCCACACACAGATGTATACATTACATATGATAAAAAGATCCACATGAAAAACAAACCTGAAAAAAAAAAAAAAAAAACTAAGGAGATATTTGCTAAGATCAAATATATGCGATTGACAATCAGACATACATGTATGAAAAATTCAAAAGGAGATTACGGACATATCAAAAAGAGAAGAATACAATCTAGGTTTTAAATATATTGCGACAAACTGACCAACATTTTGTGAATTTATCATAGTTGCATGCAGAAAAAGCTGCTGCTTTTGTAACATAATAGTATTCAGTCAACTTTTTTTTATCCATTTCAAACTGGGTACATATTTATTAAAATGACTTAAATATTACGTGTTTTGTAACGAGTACAATGGCATTAATGGGATCATTATTTCTGGTTGTTAAGCCAAACATTACATTTTCTTTGTTAAATTTAATATTGCTACCCGTTTTTACATGAATCCAGTTCTGAATATCATTCCAAATTAAGTTGACAAAAATGCATTCCCAAAATAAATGGGTAATTGTACCAAGTTCTAAATTACAAACATTACACTTCGGACAAGAAATATAACCAATTTTATATAAGAAGGTATTAACAGGAAGTATATTATGAATTATTTTAAACTGAAACCAGCGCAACTCACTACTGTCAGTACAGCATAAAGGAATTTAAAAAAAAAAATTCCAATCAGAATCTGAAAAGGTACAATTAAAAAATAGTTTTCCCCCATTTTAAATTGTATGCCGATTTTAAGAATGACGAATTGAGTAAAGTATTATAGTAATGTCTACTTCCTCCAACCGTTATATGTAACTTTTTAATATTATATAGCAATATAGGATACGGCAGTTTATTTTTCAGTTCAACTGTACACAATTTAAAATATTGTTTTACCGCATTAATTACACCTTGATAAGTTAAAAAATTAGTATTGATATTAAAAACTAGTTCACATTCGTTAAGCTATGTGTCTTTATGACAACCAGGGTCTGGTGTATTCTGACATAAACTGACAACCTCACTGAAACTTGTTTCTACATTGCAACCTAATATAATGTTCACCTTACAAGGCATATATATTGCACACAATATTGTACAAATGCAATATATCATATTAAACAAAATGTTTTAAAATAAATCTCCTGAAGATATTAACTTTCTGTTGGGTGTGTGTACTCTGGTACACATGCACTTAATTGACCTCTAGATTATGAAGACTTAACAGGCACATCAAAGGAAAATCAGTGTTAAAATAATGCACTGTCTGAGGAAGGAAACACCAACATGACTGTTCCTGTATGAAGTAATGACTTAATTTCCTGAACATTAGTGTTGGTAGTACTAAACCAAATAACTTCCGGCTGGGTCAAAGTTCAAGGTGCACCGAACTTTTGATAGAGAAGCAAACATCACAAGTCCTGTGATTGGTTATAAATGTGAGTGTTGGTTGTAAAAATTAATAAGTTTCATCTGGGTAAAATAAATATGCAGTTTTATTTCATCTAGTACCAATGTGTCATGTAGCCTTGTGCTTGAAACATGTATGGGGTACCTGTAAAAAAGTGCTCAAATTTTGTGCGGAACTAGGGTAGTCATAGATGCTACCCGTTATCTCAGAACCGAGGGGTGGTAGTATTTATATCCGTGGCGTTTATGTTGATTGATACACTGCAGGTAGGAGTTTTAGCCACATATGTTAATATTGTCGTCTATGGGATTTGATTTGGTGGTATACACTCTATAGCACATATTCAGTGCATAATAATAAAAAATGATGTTTTTGCTATTTTATGTAATTAAATTATACTGGTCGATTAATTAGCCATCACTCGATCATGCAACTTCACAATGACCTTGACCTTGACAATAATCTGTATATGGCATTGGCTCTGAATGGAGTTTGAATCAAAGTTAGTACTGAGGAAAAGTAGTTTTGGGACTAAAATTCATACTGTAAAGATTTCAATAATTTCTATGTTCTATCGTAATCGCAAAGGCTGTAACAATACGGCGATACATTATCGTATCAGTTTCTGGAATTCCTAAGCATTAAGCTCCGGTCACACTGTCAAGGATCGTCTGACCGGATCTACGACGATGAAAAACTCAGGGATGACACTGGATAGTGGTCTATCTGCGGTCCCCTACGGATGCACCACGGTTTAACTGCGGTTTTCGGTGGATAAACCAAGTATTATTAAGGATAGGGGTTTGTTGACAACGGGGAGAGCTACGGATCGCTAAGGATCGGTACAGTTTAGTACAGACCACAACGGATTGTACCCGTGGCTAACCCGGCGTCCTGATCCTTGACAGCATGACCGGTGCTTGAGGCCAGGGATTACTACGATTAAGTAAGGATAGTTTTAAGTACGGTTTATTTCGATTTTTAGAACGGATTTTTACATTCTTCAACAGATCATTAAGAATATACTACGGTTGTTCAATCCGTGATGACTTTCTGGACATGTTCAAATTTTCACGGACATACAAGTAATACTACGAATGATCAGGGATTTAATACAGACAGCTACGGACCACAAGGTTTGTCACGAATGATGCCTGATCTTTTCCGTGGCTAACCCGGCGTCCTGATCCTTGACAACCTAAGTCTCAGGATGTGTGTGGTATCGCGACCTCCCGTATCGTTCCAGAATAGTGCCCGGGGCACATTAAGGCAATACCTTTCTTAGGAAGACAGGGTTACATTGTTGTGTTGTCTCAACTGATTACACCTACATATCCAGGTACCTTATATTCTTGCCCACCAGACTGGATTATCCAGCTTTTGCACGGTGCTAGATAAATCTATCTTACCCATGGGGTGCTAGATAAATCCATCTTACCCATGGGGTGCTAGATAAATCTATCTTACCCGCGGGACAAAACTGTGATAGATTCTTTTATTATCGTATTGTACAATTGTTTCCTTGGGTACACTATATATACGGCACGGCGGAGCAGGGGAGATGAGAGGACTCCTAACGGTCTCAATAATTCTTAATATTTAAAAACCCATTATTATTGGTTTTAAATCTTAAGGCAGAGATGCATTTTACTTATAGAAAACAGGACATTACATTTCAAGAATTCTATTTTTCTAAATTTTACGGGAGAACATTGCTGTCTCGAGCTCGGTCAGACCACTGACCCACCCACCCACCCCCTTCCTAATTCCTACAAATTTCCACCATGCCTCATCTAGGTACATTACATTCAAGTGTTGTCCAATTTGTTTTCTCTCTCACGTAGACACTATGGCTCCAGACTTATGTCCTATAGCAGCACCGCCGAGGCCAGTGACAAATTACCTCTTCGCACCATATATGAATAAAATGCTGAAATTACTGTTAGGACGGACCGATTAATTTGTGTCACAACCAGGTATGACCAAGGGATGATTCAGTCACTACTTGAACTTCAACAAAAATAACAATTAAATCTAATATAAATATATTAAAAATAAAATAAACAAAATCCGGTTTAACAAAGCTTCATGGTACCAAATTTCAAAGTTATGTTTCCCCTTTTAAATTGACAATTATACCACATCAATTTCAAACTTTCCCAATCAAACATAAATAGAGTTAATTAAATTCAAACAATGTTCTTATTCATGGTTTACTGGTTTAAAATTAACAGCTGTCAAAAGTTCACGATAAATGCCAAGAGTCCTTCAAATGGTCATGTTGACGTCATGGTCACAAATCTGTTACACTGTCCCATTTTCCATGTTTCACCCAATTCAACGACAGTTCTCGCCTCAAACTGCCCAATAACTATTGGCTGTGACGTCTGTTCGTCTCTCGAACTCGTCTCCCGCTCATGGCTATGACAACCATCTCGGCCTCAAAACACCAAACAAAACTAAAACCTACAAGAAAAATGGGTCAACATACAAATGTTGCGTTAATAACATGACCCCTAAATCAACTGTCTGACAGTTCTGCAAATGTGCACACATGAAATAAATTAATTTCATAACCAATAGTTTACATTTAACTATTGATCATACACCTTAAATACTATCCATATGCTAGTCACAAAACGATTCTACTACTATTTTGTAGGCTAATACACAGTAGAATCTCGAAACAAATTGTGAACCACTATCCTAACACAAGTTCTTAAAATACCTCATTAGGAACATTTGATACCTCCAATATGTTCTATACATGTTGTAAAACTTTTAAATACACGCTAATTAAATCCATAATATTTAACTACATAATATTTAACTATTACCTAATTATATACAACTGGTTTCTTAAATACACAATAATTAAATCCATAATATTTAACTACATAATATTTAACTATTACCTAATTATATACAACAACT
>JAECMU010029237.1:0-15699 GCA_016106625.1 Dracogyra subfuscus | reverse complement strand
CATGAATTTCAGGATGATAATTACTCCCCAAAAATTGTCACATGACCATTCCATATACAGCAGTAGTCACGGATTGCATCATCTTTTGTTTCTGTGTGTGGTGGGGGATTAAACATGCTTCAACGATTTTACTTTTTGCTGTCCAGTGAATAAATTAATGACTTGTGTGCAGTGATATGTTGTTACAGGTTGAATAATTTATTTTTCTGTTGTGATTTATCAGTTCTAAATTATTTTTCACTGCATGGTTACGATAGTAGATGTTAGCAATGCTGCATTGATTGAGATCGTGATTACCGTATTTGTAATAATTGAAGGGAAAACAAATACCATGAACAAGAAACACACAAGTCTATTTTTTGACAGTATTATTGAAATCAATACAGCTGGACAAAAGATGACTTCGGCTTATACACGAGGCCGATGATTTTGTACTAGATATTTAGGGTCAAACTAAGGGGTCGGCTTATCCATGGAGTCGGCTAATACACGACAATATACGGTACATCAATTAGCTAGTGTCATGGCACCCTTACAGTTAAAACATAAAACAGTCTACAACACTTAGCTAGTGTCATGGCACCCTTACAGTTTAAACAAAATATGGTCTTTGTATGCCAGTGACACATTGTTGAAGTGTGACTGCACATGTCTGTTGACAGGAAATTAAAAAAAGAAACTGAAGAAGGCAGTGAAGATGCAGAGGATAAAGAAGATGATGAAGAAGAGGATGATGATGATGATGATGATGATGATGAAGAAGAGGAAGAAGAAGAGCAGCAACAAAAGAGCAAGAAACAAGAACGTATGATTTGTTTGGAATGCAATTTAATAATGAGATGAGAAATATTGTTGTTAAATTGTAGGTTAATTGTTGTATGAGCTCATATTTCTGTGGAAAGCTGCATATTAAAGACTTCTTGTGAATAATTGTGAATGATAGGTGATGGCAGCACGGTCATCTATCACAATGATGTGCTTAATTCACAATGATTACTTCTAATTAAACAAAGTGCTGAGCAAATATTACTTGCCATAAGCTGATTCAAGGCATTCGTCATTGATTTTATTCTTATTTTAAATCTTTTTAAGGCTTTAAATTTTTTTTATCCCTGTGTATTGTTTTCTCAGTGAATATGTGTTTTTTGTTTTAGCTAAGGCATCACCAAGTCAACAAAAGGCAAAAGCTAAAGAAGAAGAAGAGGAAGACGAGGACGATGAAGAAGAAGATGATGACGATGAAGAAGGCAGTGAAGAGGAAGAACCTGAAAAGAAACCTCACCCAAAAGAGTACTCGTAGTTTTACTTTTTGTGTAATGTCGATTCTAATTCAGCTTCTTTTTTAAATCAATTTATATTCCATTACTGAATGAAGTGAACTGGCAAACTAATTGGATTTCTATATAAATGACTCATTAATACAGGTTTATATATTACTTTTGCCTGGCTAATAGTATAAATTACAGAATATCTCAAATTTATCTAAAATTACTATTCTCCTTTTTGTATTTAATACATGTATTGAATATGAAATAATGTTAATATTTAAAAAAATCCATATTTTTAATTTTCATACTTAATTATTTTATGTTGTACATACCTTTTCTTTTTTGTGTCAAATAAATTTTGACATATGACAAAAACTAGAGTAACCAGAAGCACACTAAATTTGCCACAATTGATAATAATCAGCTATCAACTCTGAAAATTAGCATGATATTGTGCAAAGAAACCCACACCCTTTTTAACTCACATTTTATTGGTATTAATCACGCAAAAACAAAAAAATACAACTGCCATTATCAAGATTAGTGTTGAGCAGTGTTATTCTATTATTGTTTCCAATCGGTGCCACGTGCAAAACGGCAGTAAATATAAATGAGTGAATGTACTGTACCATATATTGCCGTGTATTAACCGTCTTTTAAAGTCTAAAAACACTTTCCAAAAGAAGTGGGTCGGCTTATATACAGAGGCAACAAATTGGAGCATAAAATTCTGATCGAAAATACTCCCGACCATAACTTATAAAGTTTGATCAGACCCTTATAACCTTTCACAGATTATGTAACAATAATTTGTGCACAGTATAAATAAAACACCTCATCATGCAATATTATGAAGTTTTTTGTTCTTGAATCTATAAGTTTGATGAATAATAATAAACAAATTACTTATTTTATTGTCATTTCAATGGTAAAAAAGTATTCTTTCCAACTGTCCGCCATCTTTGTTTGACCTATGCTGGGACCAGTCTTTCATATAGCAAATATAAAAAACAAAACTGGTATTACAGCCCTTGAAATTCGGATAAGTTTGCTACGGCAGTTAAGTGCCGTCGTAAATCAATTTTGCAACGGCACTACGGCGGCAATTTTAAAGAAAAGATTAATGCTGTCAAAATTATTCATATATGACCCACTGCAGTAATAATATGCTTAAAGATGACATCTCAACTTCACTTTCGTAAATTTCTATGCTGGAATAAACCGATTCATATTAAATTGAAAACATTGAGTCACACTCGTATTATAAATGCTTTTTTCTGGGATCTGTAATTGGACAGTTCAGAGAAAAATGCCTACAGACTTTTCACCACTCTCAGATTTGCGAAGGCAATGAAATGCTGTAGCAAATCAATTTTACGATAGCTTTTGCGACGGCATTGCCGATTGCCGTCGCGAATTTCGAGGGCTGTATTATATTTCTAATATTATTGTTTTGTTAGGAGGGTGCATTAAACTGTAAAGTAATGCAATAAATGTTTCTGTTATGATTTATCAGTTCGAAATTATTTTTTACTGCATGGTAGATGTTAGCATCGCTGCACTTATTGCGATCGTGATTACCGTGTTTGTAATAATTAAAGGGAACACAAATACAATGAACAAGAAAAGCATAAGTCTGTGGTTGACAGTTGACAAAACATGACTTATCCATGGAGTCGGCTAATACATGGCAATATACGGTATATGATACAGTGTGTCGGCTTGTGTGACCTAGACCGAGATATCTCGCCTGCAGTCGTCAGAAGGTTAAGCTAAATATTTTAAATAACATGCTAGTTAATGGTACAAGAGCTGTAACAGCCCGTAATATTTTACACTGCATTAAAAAACTAGGGTTAATGGCCTTAAAGTTAAATACTGATAATAAACTTTACTTTTAGATATTTTTCTTTTAACTACTACTGTTTTTCAGGCAGGAGAAGGTTGTCGGTGAGAAAAGCAAACCTGATACTAAGAAAAGCAAACCTGGTGCTAAAGTTGAAGAGGAGGAAGAGGAGGAGGAGAGTGTTGAGGAGGAAGAGGAGAGTGTTGAGGAGGAGGAAAGTGAAGAAGAAGAAGATGAAGAAGAGGAGGAGGATGATGAGACTGCCAGTGGGGAAGAGGGAGAGGAGGATGTTCAAGGTGTAAGCCAGCAGGTACGTTTTACGTCAGTACTTATCATCTAGATATGTGACGTTGTTGAAATGAATCATCAAGTTGATGATTTTGTGCCATCAAATCAATTTACATGTTTATCAATTGTTGGTTAAGATTTGGGTAGTGAAGTTTATTTGAGTGATCAATCAAGAGTCATCATATTGATCAATCAAGAGTCATCATATTGATCAATCAAGAGTCATCATATTGTTGATTTGATTCATTACAGGCTAGCTCTGGGTGAGCAAAAAATTAGGCCAAATTAGCTATTAAAATTAAAAAATTGCAGAGTCCTAGTTATTTTCTCACAATTGTTTTTAAATTAATACATGAATTTATTTTGCCAAATTATATTAAAATATTCTTAAAATTTGCAATTGGCAAATTTAGTGAGTGCCAGAGCTAATCCAAATTGTTGATTCACATTATCCGATTGTTGATTCATGTTATGAAATAGTTGATTCAAGTTAGGAAATTGTTGATTTCAGTTGACAAGTTATTGATTTGAGTGATTTGGTTTGATTAAGTGGTTTATTAGTAATCCAAGATGTGATTTTAGTCAAGGTTTTCATTTTAGTGCTTTGATTCAAGTTGGTGATTTATCAGGATGACAGGAGTCATCAAGATGTCAAGTGGTTTGAATTATCAGATGTTGATTGGAGTCATTTGGTTATTAATTCAAATTTTTGATTTTTTGTATTATTTTAGTGGAGATTGAAAATTTATTATTCAATATATAACTATAACTAAAAAACAACAACCTTAAACTCCAATGTTAATTGTCAAACTGCTCTCATTTGCAATATGTCTGTTTGTGGGACACTGTTATTTATTTACTAAGTTTATGGCTTTTTAATTAAATAACAGATAAAAAGGTTTTCTGTTATAAGCCTATACTTATTGAAACCAGTATTTGAATATGTTGTTTCTAATAAGTCTTTGCTTATTGTATCTATGTGGGTTTTTTAATTTTTAAATTTGATCTGCAATGAAATTGTTTTTTTAAATTATTTGGATCAAATACATGTTATTTTGAAAATGATACGTTTTGTATTTTAGTTGAACCAGTTTATAGCAACTGCACCATTTATGAAAGAGCAGGATGGTGATCTTGGGTTTGTTAAAGGAAACATTCTGAATATTATAGAAATGTAAGTCATGTTACAGTTTGTTTTGTTTAACTACACCACTAGATCACCTTGATTTTATAAGTAATGTATTTACCATTATAAACCCTTATAAACATTAATTCTTTAGATCACAGCAATGTAATGTTGCATGACAATGCTTCTTAAAGAAATCATGTGACACAGAATCTTACTAATGGATTTTAGAAGATGGTTTGAATAATTTTGTCATCCAATTACTGATTTAAAAAGTCTTTACAATGACGTCTTAAAACCATAAATAAATACTGATTAATTCACTCAGATATAAAAACAATATTTTAATATGTTCAACAGTTTTATGTTTAATGTGTTAAAACTATCTTTACATGGTTGTTGTAAATCTTACTTTGAAATGTCCTAAAGGTCACATAAAGTTTTCAGTTTCAAAAGTGTGCATATGGTCTTAATTCTGGTTTAGAAATATAAGTTACTGTTCAACAAATAAAGTTAAAAAAGAGGAACAGTGTTTTTAATTGTATATATTTAAATAAAAAATGATTAAAACATCAATGTTGGATAATTATTTCAGGAAAGGTGATTGGTGGATAGGTGAAAATGACAAAGGTGAACGAGGAAATGTTCCAGCAAATCTTCTACAGGTGAGTGAAAAATTCTACCAGACTGCATATATGTCTTGTATGACAGTAAAGAAAGGTCCACCACATTTTAGGTTATTGTTTGTATAAAATTGACCACTTTATGTATGTCACTACATAGATGTTAGACCATGTGTAAAGATTTACAACATTTATTTAGGTCATTATATATTTGTTAGACCTTGTGTAAAAAAAAAAAAAAACTGTTTAGGTCACTACATGTGAGTACAAATACATCACTTGTTAGGTCACTACATGTGAGTACAAATACATCACTTGTTAGGTCACTACATGTGAGTACAAATACATCACTTGTTAGGTCACTACATGTGAGTACAAATACATCACTTGTTAGGTCAGTCTGTCATAAGTTAATCTGTGTATAAAAATTTACCACTTTTAGGCCACTACATAGGTGTTACAAACACATCTATCAGTTTTTAGGTCACTACATCCTAAATATTAGATTGTGTAATATCTACCACTTTCTACATAATTACATAGATGTTAGACCTTGTGTAAAATTTATTACCTTTTAGGTTACTACATTAGTTGTTAGATGTGTGTAAAAATCTTCTGCTGTGTACGTATCATCTTTATTGTAAAAGTGTTAGGCTATGTAAGGTGATTGCATTATTGTTTGTAGCAATTATATGTGTGATGTGGTTAATTCATTATCTGACAATGTGATAATAAATGTTAATATCTGAGCTTAAAAGAAACTGAGTGAGCCACCCATCCCCTGGTAAAGTTTCCCTCACCATTACTCACAAAATAATAGTGATTAAATGTAGGAAAAAATATCTTAAGTAATACTAATAGTAAAAATTGAAATATGTGACTCCTTCTGATTGCTAATTCAGTAGTTTATCTTTTGACTAAACAGCATGCCTGTTATTTGTTTGATTGTAAATAATAGTTTTTTGTTTTTTTCTTCTTCAGAAATATAACAAGTACATAACAATTCAAAAGGATGATGGTAAGTTACTTCCAGTATACTGAATGAAAAACAAAATTTATGATAATATAATATTTAATATCTAATGGAAACATATAGAACACTGAGATTACTGCACTCTTGATAAACATGCAAATCTCAACAATTCTCATAAATACAATTGTTAACGTCATCATTTCACAGTCAAACATTTAAAAGTAAAAACAGAATTCACCATAGCTTTGTAATTTGTTAAACTTAAACTGACCCGATACACATCTTGAAATTGTCTATTTAAATCTGTTGACAGTAATGTCTGAAACAATTGTTAAATTTTACATTTTAAAAAGTAGGTGCATGAATCAAGTATCATGTCAAATAAAAGTCAGATATTTAAATGGTAAAGCGCTTGCTTGATGCGTGGTACATTTGTGATTGATTCCTGTCAGTAGGCCCATTGCATTATTTCTCGTTCCAGCCAGTGCACCAGGCCTTGGTGTGTGCTATCCCATCTATGAGATTGTGCATATAAAAGATCCCTTGCTGCTAATTGAAAAGAGCAGCCCATGAAGTGGTGACAGTGGGTTTCCTCCTTCAGTATCTGTGTGGTCCTTAACAATATGTCTGATGCCATATAACTAGAAATAAAATGTGTTATGTAGATTGTTAAATAACCATTTCCTTCTGTCATTGTGCATGATTTGTGATATTTTTGTTGCTAGCTGAAGAGGAGGAGGAAGATGAGGAGGAGGAGGCAGGAGATGGAGACACTTGCCATAGAAAGAAAAGGTTTCTCCTCTTTATTATCTAGTACTAAATATTTCATTTACATGTCTCCACATTTCATGGAATGGTCATTTATGGTAAAAGTACATAGTACATCTTTTGTATTTATTAAGTTAGTTCTTTACAATTTTCCGTCAGATTTACTTTTGCATATTATTTACAACTTGTGTTATTTGTAAATTTATGTTTTTCTTTGGACCTGTTCATCATAATTACTTCCCAGATTTATAAGAAACATTAATGACCTTTTGTTTTTGCCAGTTCCATTTCCATCAAAACCTTATGTAGTAATATCACTTCTGTAAGACTGTTTTTCAAAATAAAAGTGCATAACCGTTAATGGCATTTTTACCTAATTATACAATCTAATTATTTTATTATCTGCAGTGATGGGTAAGTTTTTAACAAGTTAGTATAGAATAGGATAGTAAATATTATACCCTTGATTATTTATTTATTTAATTTTGTGTGTATAACTGTTTGCATTATCTAGAGGTCAGTTCATAATTTAGGACATTACTTGTGGGATGATCTCTTTGACTTATTCATTCTGTATAACATTATATCATTCTGTTTTTACAGTGTGCTTTAACTCATTGCTTAATTTGTAAATCTCTTGCTATTTTCATCATTGTCAATATTATATTGAATTTTCATAACATAATGACTCATGACAATCTGAGTTTAAAGTTTGTTTTGTTTAACGACATCACCTGAGCACATTGATTTATATAATCACTAGTTATTGGATGTCAAATATTTGGTACTTTTGACAGTCTTAGAGAGGAAACCTACTACATTTTTCAGTTAGTAGCAAGGGATCTTTTATGTGCACCATCCATCAGACAGGATAGCACATACCATGGCCTTTGATATACCAGTCTACTGGCTGGAACAAGAAATAACACAATCTGAGTTTATTTATAACTTTGCACATCAATAACCACCTGTTTCATAAGTTTTTACTGACATATTTAATTGACAAGTAACATTTATGAAAAAGGATTATAATGTTACTGATTTCATAACATGTGAACTCATTCCTTTATTCATCATGTATCCTGTTAATATTTGATAATATAACTTTTTTTACTTCATGACCTCGGCCATGTTTGACAAAGTACTGTATCATAAATATTCTAGTGATTAAATTCTAATGTAAAAAAATAGAAGTAATGCCTTGGTTACTGAGAATTTACCACATCTTGGATCTGATGTACGGTATTTGTTGGTGTCAAAAATTCATGAGTAAGTTCATTTGTTGATTGCCAAAGCAATCATTATGTTAAATGAGTTATCTCCCATATTTTAATTTCAAGGTCATAAATGATCAGGGTAACAATTTTTTTTCATCAAATGCAGTTTAATAAAGGAAATTATGCATACTCTTAGTTCCATTTGAACTCAAATGAGTTTGGTTTACAAGTGCCCCAGACCAAATTAAAATTTTAATTGACATTGAAAAATGGGCTGGCGATCATAGAACAGAATTGATACTAGTAGTAGGTATAATAATGATGCTGTTACAGTTTTGTGAAATGGGACCCTGGTCTCGTAGGTTTATTGATAATTTATTACATCAGTGGAATACTTCTATGCCTTCTCGACATTATAATGTTATCTCATTGCAGCCTGCTTTTTAGATTTATTTGAAATGTAGTGAATGTCAAAGGCTTTTGGTAGAATTGTTCTGCTTGCAGCTTCATGACAATATTATCTCAGTTTGGCCCTGCATTTCGACTTTATTTGTAATGTAGTACATGTAAGTTTCTAAGTTTTTTGGTAGCATTGTTACACTGGTTTTGACTTGGGTAGAATGCCTGTTTATAAATACAGTGAAACCTGTCTAAACTGGATCATGCAGGGGACCTAATATTTATCTGATTAAATGGAATCCCGAATCATCCGATGTTTAGAGGATCACGTTTTACAATTTAGAAAATTTGACCATTTGAGAAAATTTGCCCATGAAACTTGACCGGTTTAGACATGATTTCAGTTTGTTCAGCTTCTGGCATAGACAGGCTTCACTGTGTTTATAACAGTTTTAATATGGTTGAATTGTTGATAGGGTTAACAGTCGACTTTTGTTTACAATGTATTGCAATCATTCAAAGAAAAAAAAAGTACATGTATATTATCTTAAGTTCTGGTGCAAAGTTGTTTCCTACACCCTTGCTACCAATATACATTATTTATGACATTACATGCTAATAAGACACATGTGTTATTGATGTCAAGACATTTGCAGGGCTTCTAGAATTTTTACAAAATCCACTTGCCATGGGATCAGTGATTTTACAAATTCATTAGCCCTGCTTTACTTCATACAATTTTACTATTAGTAATAATCAGATATGCTACCTAAAGAGGGACATGAAGATTAAAAACACAAAGATTGGGAGGTGGTGGTGGTGGGTGGGGTTTTAGGATATTCATAGTTAACAAATAGACTTAAATGCAGCTGCTAACAACTTTTAATTTCCACTATCTGTTGGGCATAGCAATAGGTGTTATTTACTAGCCCAACATTGAAAATCATTAGCCATTCGAATGGGACTACCATAATCTAGAAACTCTGACATTTGATTGGCTGCTCCTAGGTAATGACCTGGTCATCATAGACATACCAAACAATTAATTCATTGTATGGTGATGTACCAATTAACTGTAAATGCAAGTGCTATAAATCAGTTTTAGTTGGAAAATATGTTTAAATTTATTTTAAACAGGACTTTTTGGGAAATATCCATTAGATACCTTTTATTTTCAGGGAACATTTTCCAGAGATTGATACACAAGTTTAAAACATTAAAATTAATAGAAATATGGCTAATAAAGCTTTAAAAAAAAAGGTTCCCTGATCTTAAAATCATATAAATGTGTTTTAACTTACCTTTGCTTGTCTGTTACATTTTCAACCAACTTGTAGGCTAATAGCACCTTATAGCATTCATGTTGTATCATTATGTATCATGTTAGTTTTGAAGTGTACATTTTTTTTTTTTTAGTTTTGAAGTGTACATTTTTTTTTTTTTTTACAGACATGGAAAAGCATTGTGGGGTAGTATTAAAAAAGCTGTAAATGAGGTGAGCTTATTACATTTGAACAGGGGAAATGTTTTTGAAAATATATTAAATTTGTACTTACTTATGACAAATGCTGCAAATGCCAATATTCAGGTGCTGCTTTCCTGACAGTGTCATCATGTATAAAGTATATTTGGTTCTGCTTTTCTTAAGAATGAACTTTATGACTTCCATATTTCTGAGAGACTTGACACATTTTAAATCCTTTATATAATTACATATTTAATTATTGTGTTATTGGTATTGAACCTGTACTAACTGCTGCTCTTACTAAATAAAATATGTTATTAATATTGTTTTGGTTGTTATTATTTATTTTTTCAGACAACTGTGTCAGATGTTCTACATGCTATGGGAGCTGTACCCTCTGGATTCCGGATGTCGACTTTATCCAAGTGTTTTAATGAAAGTATGTGATGTTAATCTGGCTTAATGTACAGCTGTCAAAATTATTTCAGTTACAAAAATACATGTACCCGGTTTAGAGAGGTTAAGTTCTTTACTGATTTTTAAAAAAGGATTGTGAAAAATGTTCAGTTTTGAGGGAATTCTGGTTTACAGAGTCTGGTTTTGAGAAGTTTCACTGTAATTATATGTACTGATATAATGAACTGTTATTCTCCAAACATTGTCTGGAGACAAAACAAAAAATATTTATAAAAAAACTATCAGTATGTATTATTATATTTTCAAGTTTGTTTTATTCATCACATTATGTAAGAATAAGGTAAAAATAAACTTTTGCTTTTGTTACTTATTTTCAGGTGACACCTACCGTATGATCAACTACCTGAATCCTAAACTGAGTGTGTCAAATCTCATGTATAAAGATCTGTTTTTTGATCCTCTAACGAGCAAGGCAAGTGTTTTGTTACCAAGTAGGTCATGCACATTGATTTATCGGATGGTATGTAGCTCAATAGTAGAACACTATCTTGAGGAAGGAAGGAACTGTTTTATTTAACGATGCACTCAACACATTTTCTTTACAGTTATATGGTGTTGGACATATGGTTAAGGACCACACAGATATTGAGAGAGGAAACCTGCTGTTGGCACTTCATGGGCTACTCTTTTCTATTAGCAGCAAGGGATCTTTTATATGTACTATCCCACAGACAGGATAGCACATACTACGGCCTTTGATTTACCAGTTGTGGTGCACTGGCTGGAATAAGCAATAGCCCAATGGGTGAACCCATGGGGATTGATCCCAAACTGATCGCGCATCAAAACGAGCACTTTACCACTGGGTCGCAGGATTGCTTAAATGTAATGAACTGGTTTTCCATTTCAATCAATAACCCATGAATGGTACATCAAAGACTGGTATATACTGTCCTGCCATAGTTTAAAATGCCCTGAGATCCTTAAACAGTCCTTTCCTTGTACATTTGTATACTCCGGATGAACTTTACACACTTACTTTTTTTTTATCCAGCAATCACTGTATTCATTGTCAAGATATGATGACTAGATAAATTTCTATATTTTTGGTCAGTGACCAAAAATATAGGTCACGTGACATAAGCCCGACTCTACTCAAGTATTTCAGACTAGATTTTCAATAAACATACTCTTTAAAATCATTTGTTTTAGTACAGTAAATGGTAATGCATTTTAGTTTTGCGACAACAATATAAAACTTTATTATTTGTGTATGAATTGGAGCTTAGAAACGCTTTTTTAATATGACAGAATGTAGCTAGCATCTTAAAAAGAATGACGTCATGTATCTTGTATGACGTCATACTGCAAAAGCCTTGCTAGGTTGACGATACTTGATTCGTGTACACAAAAATGGAATAAATAATTATTTTCCGACTATTCCTGTAGGATTGCAGGATAAAAGAAATAACTGGTTACTGTCTTAAGATATCGGCTTTATTCTGCGAAGGTTAGAACGGCCAATGCAGCAAGGCTCTGCCAAGCTGCATTCGCCATTCGACCTGAGCAGTAACAGTAACCAGTTATTCCCGATATATTTTAAATCTTAACATTTAATTTTCTATAGAAATGTACTGGGTTTCATATTTTAAGCAACATACATTTTATAATTATTATTAATTAAACTCCTTTGCTACAAAAGTTCCTTAGATATATATTAAATACAGTTTTTGGTATTTTCAGATTCGTCCAAGGAAAGTTAAAATTGAACGGATTGTTACACTGGTATCTTGTCAACAAATTCCACACCCTGGATCAGGTTTGTGAAGAGATTCAGAATAGTTGTATAGATGCTATTCTAATGACCTAATTTGTACCTTTCATGAATGTGACAGTTATTGAATATTCAGTGGAATGTGTTGAAAGATGGCCATCAGCAAAATAATTCCTTGCTGAAGCAAATCAAGTTTTCCAGGTGCATGTTTTTAATACTCAGTAAAGCAGTGGAATGGATATGTTAAAAGTAATTATTTCTCAAAAGCAGTTTGGTTTTCTGAATACGAATGTAACAGTTTTTAATTACTGAAACAATGACCTGACTGTAACTGTCCAGGAGTTATGTACAGATCAAGTCACTGGAATTGTGACATTTTGCAGTTAGTCTGATAGAAAAGAACTAGGTAAATATTTTACAGTGTTTTTAATGGTTTTTCAATGCCTATGATATCATGCTAATGTAATACTGTGATTTTGTTTCAGGTATTAAACTACTTGGACGACATGTTCGTATTTGTTTGTTTGATGGACAAAATGTGAGTAAAATAACGTTACTAGATATATTTTCATATTTTCTGTTGCATTTGGACATGGTTGTAAAATGCAGTATTTTTAACAATCTGAAATGAAAAAATCTAAAAATGTTAAGCTAATCAGAATTTGTTTTAATTTGTTTTTGGCAAATGGTCGTTTCAGCATGTCTAAAGATATTTTCATTTGCTTGCTATAAGAAGTAATTAAAATATAGCCAAATCTAATGGTATTATAAAAAAGCTTCTTAAGACACAATTACCCTTTCACATTTTTGTGTAGCAACTTAATATAGTCCAATTTTGGAAAAAATTTCATTAAATAATTAGTACAGAATACCAAAATGTTTTTGCAAAATGTCTTCGTTGATTACAAACTGGATAACCCTTGTAGTATTTAAATGATCCAGGTATGTTGTACATGTAACATGGAAATGTGTATATAACAGCAAAATGAAACAGTACACTAATTTTAGGATGGGTCAACTCATACTGACTTATTTTGATTTAAAATGCATGTAAAAGTGAATGATGGTGGTCAACTTTAAGATAGCTACATAAAGGGGTCTGTTTGTACTGAGCAGATAAGATCAGTGACTACTGCTTTGTTTATTTTAGATTTTAAGCAATATCCACACTGTGAAGGTTTCTGACAAGAATATGGAAGAAAGGACCTGGCTGTTTTCTACCAGAGTGAGTAATTATGACTCGTACATTATAGAATGTTAGAATGTTTTTTTTAATGTTAGAAATTTTGTTTAAATATCAGGCTAAGCTAGTGAATCTTGGCGAGTGAAATGTGAAAATTACTGGCCCAGTGGCTAGTGGATTACATAGAGATTTTACAACCCATAGTTAATGTGGTATTTAGTATTGTATTAGAATATACTGAAACTACAGTTTTTTTTATGTGTTTTAGATTTTTGAAAGAATGAATATCAATGAGCATGGAGAAACTTTCATCCGAACAAACAGCATTGTTGATAACATCGGTAAGTGTGCAAAATGCCCAGAGAATTTCATCTTCTCATTGAAATAAATTAAAATAGTTGCTTTAAACAATATTGAGTTCTGCAAATTCTGGTTTGTGATTGGCCAAAAGGCTAAGACCTATATTAAGGCCATTCCCTACATTTAACATTTAAATCATTATGATGGAAGCAAAAGAATAAGATTATTTCCATAATGATTATCAAGAAGGATAGGCAGAAAGATAGAAAAGTAAATAGAGTCACTTAGTTGAAGCCAGATATAGCTCAGTGGTAGAGAATGTGTCAGATGTATAATCATTTGTTTCTGTTTTTGATCTCTTCTTTGTCTTTAACAGGAATCCTCTTTGAGCTTGGCATTTCCTACATCAGAGAAGTATGTCACCTTTTTCAAGTCCTTTAAACGTACAATTATAATTTATGATTATCAGGCTTGTGTCTATTGGAAAACCTTGATTTGTGTAATCTTGTTAACAATAAAACTAACGTGTACTAATACTGCTTTGAACATAATTAGCACTAAATTGTTAGTAACCACTAACATCTAACCATTAACTCATAACATCTAACCTTTAACTCATAACATCTAACCTTTAACTCATAACATCTAGCCATTAAATCATGACATGTAGCCATTAACTCATGACATCTAACCTTTAACTCATAACATCTAGCCATTAAATCATGACATCTAGCCATTAACTCATGTTATGGCAAGACCTTTTAGATACACAGCGTGTTACAACCTAAAGTGTATAGGAAAACAAAAACAAAATCAGTAAAAATGAATGAATGAATCCTTTTAATTTGAGGAAAATAGTATTATAATCATTAAATTGTGAGTGTGCAGTCAGGGTAGCGATTGGCTATTTAAACTACATGCACACAGACATGTATATATGATTATGTAATAGTACATTTGTACAAAGCTAATGATTTTCGAGTATATCAAAAGGGGTAACAACTAACTACGAGGCTTTTAAAGATTGCAAAAATTAATCTACGTTGGCATGTTCTATTTTTTATTTTACATTAAAGTTAGGACACCATTTATATGTTCATAAACAGAGGATACTCCCAGAGTGACAAAATAATGTCTTGTGATTCAAATTTGACCAATCAAGATTACAAGAAGTGATATCTTCTAGGAGAATGTCACAGAAGATATCTCAAATTATAGTGCCAGCGATATCTCCTTCAATAACCTTTAATGGATGATAATGGGTTATATCAACAGCAGTTAGTAATCTTTTGAAGATAAATATGACAATGCAGAGCTCGAAATAGCAGCCTGTGAAAACCAAATACAATCCATTTTTTAGACCAAGTAGGTGAAATAAACATTGCCCTGCTAAAACTACAAAAAAATCTCAGTTCATCTCATTTTCTATTTAGCTGAGGCTGAACTCGTGATTCTGTTACATTTTAATTGTATAATTCTCTAAAATACATCTTGGAGATCCTAATCTGCCACACACTGTCCCAAAATTTCCATTCACTCTGTGTGGTCTTATTTCTGTTCTCCAGCTTTTAAAAAGAAAAAATGCAGGCCATGTTGTCCTATCTCAAGCCCTGTATTGCTAAAATGTATTTCAACAGAATTTTGATTTTACCTTTGAGAGATTTGCATGTTGAAAGATTATTGGAAAAATATTTAGTGTCAATGTGTTTTTGAGATAGAAATTTAAAGAAAACAATATATTGAAATAAATCTGGTATTAATAAGTATAGGTAACTCATTTGTTACTTAATGGAAATGATTAATTGTATTTTAATTATACTTAATTTCTTTCTATTTTCAATAATAGTTTTAGCTTTTATTGATGTTTGCATCTTGACATTTAATACTGTTAGGTACTTGTGTTTGTTAGTTTTCTAAAGCATGTTCATACATAAATGAAGTACCGTATATCTTCGCCTGTAAGTCGACCCTGCCTATAAGTCGACCCCACTTTCTCTGGTAATAAAATCAGCAATTTTTTATTTGACCCGCTTATAAGACGACCCAGTTTCA
>JAECMU010029235.1:0-11655 GCA_016106625.1 Dracogyra subfuscus | reverse complement strand
GGTGTCATTATTACTTCTTCTTTTTTTTACAATTTATAAATTTTATATACTGAATTATATTAAAAACGCACCACCAAATGTTCAGTTGCTATTGCTATCGCATGTGTATGGTTGCTATATATATAAAAAAACACATTCACTATAACCTAACCCTTTGTATAAAATTTGGGGGTTATTCATTGCCTAGCAGAATAAATTGAGTTTTACAAATTTATTCTAATATTATTTTTCCTGGGTTTTTTTACACGGACAAATCTGACTGGTGCGTCTTCAGTGGTGTTCGTTATTGCAAAGTCCAATAAGAGTGACCGACAGGATAACACGAGACAGCACAATGTATAATTTAAAGTCTATCTCCATATTACTAAAGCAAATAACTTCGGCTGGGTCAAAGTTCGAGGTGCAGGGAACTTTTGATAGAGAAGCAAACACCACAAGTCCTGTGATTGGTTATAAATGTGAGTGTGTTGCTTGTAAAAAATAATAGTTTTATCTGGGTGCAATATTATTTCATCTAGTACCAATGTGTAAAGTGCTTGAAACATGTATGGGGTACCTGTAAAAAAAAGTGCTCAAATTTTGTGCGAAACTAGGGTAGTCATAGACGCTACCCGTTATCTCAGAACCGAGCAGCTTAACCCCCAATTTTCTCTGGATCACTTGAAGTGTGAGGGGTGGTAGTATTTATATCCGTGGCGTTTATGTTGATTGATACGCTGCAGGTAGGAGTTTTAGCCACATATGTTACTATTGTCGTCTATGGGATTTGATTTGGTGGTATACACCCTACAACAGCTTGCTCTGAATGTTCACGTAAAGCCCTATGACCTGACCTGGCCATTAAAGGGACATTCCCGAGTTTGCTGCATTGTAAAATATTTCCGACTAATAAAATATTTCTGCGATTAAACTTACATATGACATATATTTTCTTGTTTAGAATATCAGTGTCTGTTTTTTCAATGTGTTTCTGGTCGTCTTAATATTTGTAAGAAGCCTAAACTGGATTTCGTCTTCAAATAATTTCGTACGTACGAACAAATATTTTGTAAGAAATAAGATGAAAATTACGTCAGTACAAATAAAGAACGACCAGAAACACGGTTAATATACAGCCACTGATATTCTAAATAAGAACATATATTTAATATGTAAGTTTAATCGTAGAATTATTTTATTAATCGATTACATCTTAAAATAGTGCAGCAAACTCAGGAATGTCCCTTTAACAAAGAACTGACAGCTATGTTAATGGATAAATGATGAATATCGTCTTCTTACTTTATATTTCCCGCCAAGGATTACTGAGGAAACCACCTTTTACGCCAATCTAATTAAAATTAGCTCCACTATTACATGTGGATCTAACAGCAGCCAGTTGAAGCTCATGTCCACCAATCAAAACCTTACTTGCAGAATCTTGCCAGTAAAAATAATTTGAAAACATTCCCAATTATCCTGAGGATATACGACATGTGAAATACGAATGCCTTAAAAGATGTTTTATTTTTTAAAATAAATAATTTGTAATTTAAAACTGAAGACTGATTTAATTGGGATTTCCTTTAATAAATAAATAATTTGTAATATAAAACTGAAGACTGATAACCAATCCCGTACGTATTGGTATGGTTCGCTGTACTGCGGCCACTAAAATAGACTCGCCCGATATTTATAGAATTTGTATGCTCCCAAATAACGTTATAAAAGGAGAAGTGTGATTGGTCAATATTCAAATTATTATTTACAGACGAAATAATAGTCTACGCAGTGCTGTTAGCAATCTGATTAAAATTAGTTCTACTGGTCTAAATAAGGCATTTGTAAATCACACAAAACATGTCGTATACATTCGTAATGTTTTAAAATTATTTTCAAGTCACTGGCAAGATTCTGCAAGTATGGTTTTGATTGGTGGACATGAGCTCCAACTGGCTTCTGTTAGATATACATGTAATAGTGGAGCTAATTTTAATTAGATTGCTTTTACACCTAGTGACGGCACATTACGATTCTTCAAGAGTTAACATGCAAAGAGTGTACGTGGGGTCGTTTTGTGTGTAGTTATTCATAACTGTTCACAAATACTTTGTGAAAATAGCGAGTTATGACACTTCCAACTATGAAGAGGCTGGACATAGCTTGATGTGTGGTTGGTTTAGGATCGATCCCCGTTAGGCCCATTGGGCTAATTCTCGTTCCAGCTAGTGCAACCACGACAGATATATCAAAGACCGTGGTATGTGCCATCTTATCTGCTCAGTGGCACATCGCTCGCCTGATGCGCGATCGATCTAGGATCGATTTCCGTTGGCGGGTCTATTGGGATATTTCTCGTTCCAGCCAGTGCTCCACAACTGGTGTAACAAAGGTCGTGGTATGTGCTATCCTGTCTGTGGGATGGTGCATATAAAAGATCCCTTGCTGCTAATCGAAAACAGTAGCCCATGAAGCGAATTTTGTTTTCTATGTAAATAACTCTTACCTATCTTGGAAACATAAGATTATAAATAAACATAAAGCATGCAGCGATATTTTCGTTTGAAGGCTATTGTAGCTTGTTTATATTCCAGTTCAAAATTGATCCATAAAAAACAGAAGATAGAGAAAAAAGAATGGAGAAAGCTTGTTAAAGGTAGAGCAAACAGCGTAGATATAGCAGCACTTTGTTTTAAAATATTGTGTATTGTATTAGCAATTCTGTGCCAATATAAATACATCATATGTTGTGGTGCCATTTAAAACAATGGATTTTTTTTGTTTTTAATGTTGGTTCATGGAGATGGAAACAGATATTGTTTTATCTTGATAGTAGAGCTAAAATTCACATTGGTGAGACATCAAAAGAGAATAAAATGATAATCCAAACTCTGTTATGGCGTCCAGTGGTCTTTTAGGGTAGGAATTCTATTTACACAAAGCATATGGTCCATATGCATAAAAGAAGAAGGGAATGTTTCATTTAACGACGCACTCAACACATTTTATTTACGGTTATGTGGCGTCAGACATATGGTTAAGGAAACTCGCTTTTATCACTTAATGGGCTACTTTTTTCGATTAGCAGCAAAGGATGTTTTATATGCACCATCCCACAGACAGGATAGGACATACCACGGCCTTTGTTACATCAGTTGTGGAGCACTGGCTGAAACGAGAAATATCCAAATGTGTCTGCCGACGGTAATCGATCCTAGATCGACCGCGCATCAAGCGAGCGCTGTACCACTGAGCTATATTCCGCCCCCGCACTACGATTTTAACAGATTCTTGTGGTCGAGGCTTTGCGCTCAAGCATTATACTGGTAGTCAAGAGCTCGGTGCGCGGTCCGTTTGGGTTCGATCCCCGTCATATGGTTTTAATTCTAAGTATCTGTGATATTTGTATTTTTAAACAGTCTTTTATACTGTGTTTTTATTTAATTGTTGAATTTTTATATTGATGTTGATCATCACTTCCTGTTTTCATTTACCACAGTTTGACATCCAATAGCCGATGTATTTTTCGTGCTGGTGTGTCGTTAAATATTCATTCATTCATTCATTCATTCATTGGGCTCATCAGGCTATTTCTTGTTCCATACAGTGCCTTACGACTGGTATATCAAAGGCCGTGATATGCTCTATCCTGTCTGAGGACGGGACGTAGCTCAGTGGTACAGCGCTTGCTCGATGCGCGGTCGTTCTGGGTTCGATCCCCGTCGGTGGGCCCATTGGGCTATTTCTCGTCACAGCCAGTGCACCACGACTGGTATATCCTGTCTGTGGGATGGTGCATATTAAAGATCCCTTGCTGCTAATCGGAAAGAGTAGCCCATGAAGTGGCGACAGCGGGTTTCCTCTCTCAGTACATGTGTGGTCCTTAATCATATGTCTGACGTCATATAACCGTAACTAAAATGTGTCGTTAAATAAAACATTTCTTTCTTTCTTTCTTTCTATCCTGTCTGTGGGATGGTGCATATAAAAGATCCCTTGCGACCAACAGCAAAATATAGCGGGTTTCCTCTCTAAGACTATATGTCAAAATTATCAAATGTTTCATATCCAATAGCCAATAATTAATAAACCAATGTGCTCTAGTGATATCGTTAAACAAAACAAACTTTAACTTTAGATTTGTTAAATGAATGTGATATGATAGTATACGTTGTAAACCCAATCGAAAAAATTTGCAAGCGCTTTTCCTCTTAAAAGGGAATTTCCTGAGATTGTGCATTGTATAATATTTCCGACTAATAAAATATTTCTACGATTAAACTTACATATTAAATATATTTTCTTGTTCAGTGTGTATCTGGTCTTCTTAATATTTGTGTGAAGCACAAATTGGATTCTGTTTTTAAATAATTTCGTACGTACGAAAAAATATATTTCAGGAAATAAACTCAAATTTAACCTAGTAAAAATATTAGAACGATCAGAAACACGTTTAATATGCAGCCACTAGTATTTTATGCAGAAACAAATATTTGATATGTAATTACAATCGTAAAACAGGCTCTGCTAGTCGATAACATATTAAAAGTTGCATCAAACTCGGGCATGCCCCTTTAACGGACGCCAAGATGGAACGCATAAGTTTGAAGCAACATTAATCAGATTGATTTAATCAACATATGATATACCACTTGTGAAGTATCGGTTGGAATGGGATCGTTCGACCTATCGCATCTCAAGAGAAAGCAATGCCACTGAGCTATATCCCGCAGACAGAAAAATATCATATCGTAAATATACCAACAGTTCCAACAATTCCGCTGAACCTTTCAAACGCTTTGTGGGATATGTTTAAATCTGATATTACCGAAAGAAAATGTTGCCCTTTGCAAAGCTTGCGTGGGTTGTCTTTTGGGTTTTTCTTCTTCTTCTTCTTCTTCTTTTTCTTCTTGAACGCAGGTCATAACGTTCGTAGGTGTATGTGTACTTGTTTCACTTAATTTTCTCGTTCCAACCAGTGCAGCACAACTGGTCAAAGACCGTGGTATGTGCTTTTCTGTCTGTTGGAAGGTGCACATAAGGCGTCGTGGTTAAGCCATCGGACATAAGGCTGGTAGGTACAGGGTTCGCAGCCCGGTACCCGCTGCCACCCAGAGCGAGTTTTAACAACTCAATGGGTAGGTGTAAGGGCACTACACCCTCTTCTCTCTCACTAACCACTAACAATAGCTGCGGTGTGTGCCCAGGACAGCGTACTTGAAACTTAACTGCACGAAAATAAGTTGGAAAATGTGTCTGATTTTCACTCATGCCGATGATTCATTAATCAGTGTGCTCTAGTGGTGTCGTTAAACAAAATAAACTTTAACTTTGTTTCACTTAAAGCTACAACTTCATCTTATATCATCATTTGCTAATGTACAAAGAAAGAAATGCTTTATTTAACGATGTACTCAAAAATTGTTTTATGGTTATATGGCGTCAGACATATGGTTAAGGACCACACAGATTTTGAGAGGAAACCTGCTGTCGCCACTTCATGGGATACTCTTTCCGACTAGCAGCAAGGGATCTTTTATTTGCGCTTCCCACAGGCAGGATAGCACAAACCATGGCCTTTGTTGAACCAGTTATGGATCACTAGTCGGTGCAAGTGGTTTTACACCTACCCATTAAGGCTTGCGGAGCACTCACTCCCATGCCTCGACTGGGATCCGAACCCAGTACCTACCAGCCTGTAGACCGATGGCGTAATCATTTACTATTGCAAAATGCAAATGAGTGTTATCACTACCAGTTATCGTGAGCCAGCCATTGCACCACTACTAGATGGTGCGTATAAAAGATCCCTTCCTACTAATCGAAAAGAGTAACCCACGAAGTGGCGACAGCGGGTTTCCTCCCTCAATATCTGTGTGGTCCTTTACCGTATGTCTGAAGCCATATAACCGTAAATAAAATGTGTTGAGTGCTTTACTCCGGTCCAGTTGAGTACCATACACACATCGTGCTAAATATTACGTATACAGATTAATTATATTAATTCAACCGTAAGGCAGGTCGCCATATTTGTTACGAACACGGAAGTGGCTTTTAGCAATGTATATAGTTGGTGTAATGGGATTTGTTTTGTTTGTTTAACGACACCACTAGAGCACATTGATTTATTAATCATCGGCTATTGGATGTCAAACATTTGGTAATTGTGACATATAGTCTTAGAGAGGAAACCCGCTACATTTTTCTATTAGTAGCAAGTGTTCGTTTATATGCACTATCACATAGACAGCACTTACCACAGCCTTTGATGTACCAGTCGTGGTATACTGGCTGGAGCGAGAAATAGCCCAATGGGCCCACATGCGGGGATCGATCCCAGACTGACCGCTCATCAAGCGAGCATTTTAGCACTAGGCTACGTCCCGAACCTGGACTAACGAGAGCCGGCTATCTACATGTACATGACGGGCATATTTTTGGAGGATAGCTCATTTAGACTTCCCCGTGCATAGCACGTATTCCGGCTAGTGATTATATGGTGTAGTGAAAACATAATCTTAATGCTAGGATCAGACTCCCAACTGGCATTAGTAGGTTGGACAACGTTCTACCGTCACGACTTCTACGACTGTCCAGTTGCTAGTCTGAGCGCTCTTACAGCTCGATTCTCTTCGTATAACTCATTAGTTGTTAATCTGAGCGCTCCCGTCTAAGTCGGAAATTACAACGCAACCGTCGAGTTGGCCAACGTTCTGCTGACATTTGGTAGTTTTATCCTAGCATAACGTAACGACTTCTTAAACTACTTTCTAAATGACTGATCTGTTATCATTTGCTACTTTACACATTTCATTAAAAAAACACGTTACAAAGATCATTTAGTGTGTGTTTCCGTGTCTTATTTCAGTCTGTGTTTGCACATTATATGTTTATTTTTATCTAAATGTGAAAGCGATAAAAACCTGTGTTCACTTCTGCTAAGACGAAGTGCGTGTAAATTTGTTATCCGTCAAAATAAACTGACTGATGTACAGATCATAAAGAACATCAAAACGTGTGTATTTTTGGAGATATGTTTTTTCTAGCTGTTCTTTTGTAGTCAAATATCGCATCACAGACTCCAATAAAATAATTTTGCAGTAAAATGTTAACACCGATGACAACAACAAACAAATGTTTACTTTTATTGATTGATTGATCGATTCAAAATTGCACTCGCCATTATTGTACAATTAATGTTTGCAATTAGGAGAGGGCCTCGTAAGATTGGGACAATGTGTGCCCAATTCTCTGTGTGTGCGTGCGTGCGTGTGTCTGTGTATCTGTATGTGTGCGTGTGTTTCTCTCTCTCTCTCTCTCTCTCTCTCTCTCTCTCTCTCTCTCTCTCTCTCTCTCTCTCTCTCTCTCTCTGTATGTATGTCTCTCTCTCTCATAGACAGTATTAGCCATAACAGTTTTTCTAATATGTCCAGGGCTGAATTCAGCCAGATCGAGCAGAAAAACGTTCGCCTAGACTGGTTTATGTGCTTCGCGGTATAAATCAAATGGTCACGTCAGGAACCAATCAAACCGTTCGCGAACGTTAGTGAAATGTTTCCTGGTTGAACTTCGGGCAGGATTCACTGTATAGTTCTTACGAAATTACTGTTAAAAGAGATCAGATAAACACTGAAAATACAACAAATGTGTTCTGTCACTCTTTATTTTAAAAACATCTATAGACAGATAACTTGCAGTCAGTCACTTTTCAATGCGGCGTCATGTTTGAAACTCAAATTGTGCGGGATGTTTTGTTGTTTTTGTGGTTCAACTGGTTTATATTGTGCAATTTGTTGAAAAACACACAGAACAACAAATATCTTGTCATCAACTGTCTAAAAAAAAGCAGTATTTTAGTTGAAAATTGCTACTGTTGGCCCTTGCAAATGTTGTTTATCTTGTCTTGTCTTGTCTTTTCTACAAATATTTTGAACAATGCATCACTGTGGAGCCACTACAGTTAATGCTGGACAAAATAGTGTGTTACGGCCAGCGGGCTGCATAGTCCAGTGGTACAGTGCCCGCCTGATGCGCGGTCGGTCTAGGATCGATCCCCGCCAGCTAACCACTGGTTTTTTTTTCTCGACATAACCATATGTCCGACGCCGATATAACCGTAATTATAATGTGTTGAGTGCGTCGTTAAACAAAAAAAACAAAAACAAAAAAACCGTTACGGCCAGTACTGAGTCATGTTCAGGAGGGCGAGCGATCGCGGTCGATCGCCAGACTGGTTTTTATTCCCAGCTGTAGATGAATGTGATGTGATAGAAGACAATGGTACCAGTCGGCTAGTTCATGACGGCTCAGCCTCTAACGCCACTGGGGCGAGACTTGGCTCAGTGGTAAAGCTGGACATCATGTGCGGTCGGTCTAGGATCGATCCTCGTTGGTGGACCCGTTGGGTTATTTCTCGTTCTAGCAAGTGCACCATGACTGGTATATCAAATACCGTGATATCTGCTATCGTGTCTGTAGGATGGTGCATATAACAGATCCCTTACTAGTAATGGTAAAATGTAGCGGGTTTCGTCTCTTAAAGGGACATACCCTAGTTTCAGTTCATGAAAATTAACATTAATTTTAGTTTAATTTACAAACCTGTAACACATTTTTATAAAGTTACAATTGAGTGAAACATGAGTCTTTGACTTTGAAATGGTGAAATACCCTCTAAAATAGAATAAAACTCGACTACATAACTGTTACTTCTCAGGGGCACGTGCCTTATTAAAAATATGAGAAATGCATTTTGTGATATTAAAAAACATCAGGATGACCAAAAACACTTCGAATATACGGAAATGGATACTTTAAAAAAAAACAATAAACTTAAAGTATAAACAATAAAATAAAGTATGATTTCGGTTATCAAAAAACGCCTCTAATAGTCAAAACTATGTCTTAGTGTTTAAAAACTAGGGTATGTCCCTTTAACACTGTATGTAAACAATTATCAAATGTTTGACATCCAATAGCCGATGATTAAACAAAATCAATGTGTTCTAGTGGTGCCGTTAAACAAAATCAACAAATTTTAATTTGATTACATTCAATGGTAGGCCTATATGCAGTTTGGCCACGTAGGTTACGTTCAATGATAAGTGTAGCGGGTTTCCTCTCTAAGACTATATGTCAGAATTACCAAATGTTTGTCATCCAATAGCCGATGATTAATAAATCAATGTGCTCTAGTGATTTCGTTAAACAAAACAAATTCACGCCACTAGACAAACCATAGGTTTAAAATGTGTTGAGGCGTCGTTAAACAATAGGGCGGCATTTGCTCAGTCAGTATAGCGCGTTTTGTTTAACGACACCACTAGAGCACACTGATGTATTAACTATCGGCTTTTGGATGTCAAACATCTTGACATAATAGTCTTAGAGATGAAACCCGCTACATTGTTTTCTTTAATAGCAAGGGATTTTTAAATGCACCATCACATAGTGGTTAGCACATACCACGGTTTTTGTTACACCAGTTGTGGAGCACTGGCTGTACGAGAAATAGCTCAATGGGCACACCGACAGGGGTCGATCCAAGACCGACCACGCATCAGGCAGACGCTTTACCACTGGGCTACGTCTCGCCCTGAATAAATGGGTGAATGTTTAATTGTGATAAAGTGCATATAAAAAGAGTATTTGACCGGCCTCGATGGTGTTGTGGTTAGGCCATCAGTCTACAGGCTGGTAGGTACTGGGTTCGGATCCCAGTCGAGGCATGGGATTTTTTAATCCAGATACCGACTCCAAACTCTGAGTGAGTGCTCCGCAAGGCTCAGTTGGTAGGTGTAAACCATTTGCACCGACCAGTGATCCATAACTGGTTCAACAAAGGCCATGGTTTGTGCTATCCTGGCTGTGGGAAGCGTAAATAAAAGATCCCTTGCTGCTAATCGGAAAGAGTAGCCATGAAATGGCAACAGCGGGTTTCCTCTCTAAATCTGTGTGGTTCTTAACCATATGTCAGACAGCATATAACCGTAAATACAATGTGTTGAGAGCGTCGTTAGATAAATCTTTTTTTCTTTTTTTTTTATAAAAGAGTATTGTAAACTGACTGAGGTGTGTTCTGTATTTTGATTGTTTAATTACATTCCTTTTCCGGGATCAAATAGACAGTAACACCCGGAAAGCTAATGACGTCATTAGAAAGTGACGTCATTAGCAATTGGAACAGGCGAAGTTGACGATTCAAGGGTCTACAGTTAGATTGTAGCCAGGTATTTTGTTCAAGAAATGCCAAATATACAGTTAGTTTTGTAGAAAAACGATTCAGTTTACAATGGGCATAACCATATGGAGTTTTTAGATTTGCGGGTGTTATTGTCCATTTGATGCCTTCGGTCAAAAAGGACATTTGCGGGATAAAATTGACAATAACACCCGCAAATCTAAAAACTCCATATGGTTATCTCCTAATTTGCTACTAATAAGAAAAACATACATAGTGGGTTTCCGCTCAGACGGACAGATAGGCTTGTGCAAGGCGCACATTAAGTGGACATTTTCCGTAAAGAACCACACATTTTCTACGCCCGTTTCGGACTACAAATAGGCCTACCCCGTTCAGGCTCCTAAAAACTGTTCAAGGTGGCAAATGTCTTCCACGGAACTAACAGGCCCACGTTATGTGTGTGTGTAATGCATCAAAGATGTCGACGTGCGTTATAATGAGATATTTTGTAACACGCGCTCAAAATGGAGTCTTCCGCCATGCACCAAACATAATCCAATTATCGTCCACATCAACGTGCGATTGGTACCATACTTTATTTATTCTGCATGAAAAATAAGACTGCAGCGCAACGACAGCTGGGAGGCAGGTGGAGCGGAGATAGTCTCGATTTGTTTACTCGGTTTGGGCCTCCATACACGTATCATCGAATATGGTTGATCACTTTTTGACTTCAATATTGCAGCTATTTCCTCTAGGGTGTAACGCAGACAAAACATTTGTGTTATGAAAGAAGCTGAGTTATAAACATACGACAATGATAGTCTTAGATCGGGGAAATGTGGCCTTCAAAATGTTCCAGATCTTCAAGTGCATTTGCACGATCACCCCAATCGCTACTGCCACGTCTACCACAAACAGTTACATCATCATTATTATCACCACCACCAACACCACCACCAACAACAATCACAATACTCTAATACATGCCAAACGTCGAGTAGTCTTACACTATTACACTATCATAATATACTGCAAGTCACTAACAGAAAGAAAGAAAGAAATGGTTTATTTAACGACGCACTCAACACATTTTATTTACGGTTATATGGCATCAGACATGGTTAAGGACCACACAGATTTTGAGATGAAACCCGCTGTCGCCACTTCAATGGCTACTCTTATGTCGATTAACAGCAAGGGATCTTTTATTTGCGCTTCCCATAGTCAGGATAGCACAAACCATGGCCTTTGTTGAACCAGTTATGGATCACTGGTCGGTGCAAGTGGTTTACACCTACCCATTGAGCTTTGCGGAGCACTCACTCAGGGTTTGGAGTCGGTATCTGGATTAAAAATCCCATGCCTCGACTGGGATCCGAACCTAGTGCCTACCAGCCTGTAGACCGATGGCCTAACCACGACGCCACCGAAACCGGCATTACTAACAAAAGTAAGGTATATCGTGTTCTGAGGATCATCTACCTTTCATC
>JAECMU010029231.1:0-25366 GCA_016106625.1 Dracogyra subfuscus | reverse complement strand
AAAAAAAAAAAAAAAAAAAACGTTTTAAATATAGGTGCATTCTTTCACAGCCTGCCATTGATTTACCTTGTAAAATTTCTTTTATTTATATACTATCACTGGAAGCAGGAGGAAGAGAAGAGCGCCGCCAACTTTCAGATATTTTGCTTTATATTTGCTTTATAATAGTGTAAAAGTGTGTAAATATAAAAGTGTTTTAATGAAAGTTGTGATTGTGACCATTATCTTTTTTAATTACAGATTTAAAAAACTGGAAGACAATTGTAGAAAAGATCTTGATGCCTTAAAAAATGCATTACTCCATGGTGATCCAGTACCCAAATTTCACTATGAAACAAAAAGTTATTCTGTAGTCAGGTTGGTTTTAGTCCGTTTACATTCTGCTAGCATTCAATATTACTCATGTTTCCAAGATGGTCAGCAAAATATATAGATATTAATTCTTACTTAGTTAGAGATGTTTTTTATCTATGCAGTTTCTGTTGTAGCATGGGTGCAGTGCCACATGTATTGCCCACATTTTGCTGGAATTCACCATTTTAGCACTAACTGAAAACAATTTCTGTCTATCGTATTATTTGATAAAAAGTTCACAGTTGCCCAACTCTTCTTTTTTTTTCTTTTTTTTTTCAAATTTTATTTTCATCTCTGCTACTTTCTTGAACTTGTATTAGGGTTTTACTAGTGACAGTTTTGTTGTAACAACTTCTAAAATAGATGCTTGCCAACCCAAAAAACAAAGCATTTGTCTCATTTGATTTACTATTAATACTAAATGGCTGTTGAAAAAAAGATGAAACTTTAATCCATTGACAGTGATGGGAAGAATAAAAATGTCAGAAAAGACTATTAATCATTGTACAGTCATTTGTTGTGACTTTGTATTGGTTTATTATTTGTTCTCTATAGTTTTGTGTCGGAGGTTTATATGGAAAGGAAAATATATGATAGTCTGAACAGCTGCATATAGCAGTACATTTTTCTCTTTTACTTTTCTTTTTTCTTTCTTTTCCAGTGTCTGCGCTTAAAAAATTGTTTGAGTTGCCATCTGGGCAAGTGGTGACAGCACTTCCACTTGCCCGGTTCTATTTTCACTTGCCCGAATAATATTTTTAAAAAAACCCAAAACAGTATTACAACAGATTATAACAGAAAACACAATTTATTTTTTTAAATCGGTCGCCAGGCAGGCAACCTTACTGTGGATTTTCAGTCGCCCGTCGTCGTTTTCAGTCGCCAGGGGCGATCGGGCGACCGTTAAGAACCCTGCTTTTCTCTTCTTTTTTTTCTTTTGACTGGAAACTTTTTGGATGGAATCTTCTTTTATCTTTTAGTATATTCAGACTCAATATTATTATTTTGAGAAGTTATATAATAAGTTATGATTCTTAGTAAGATAATATTTTGCAATGTTCTAATAGAAAAATACCCTGACAAAATTAAATATTTACATTACTTAAATTTATAATGGCCACATACTGTATGGTTTGTTATCAAAAAGACACCTAAAAGACATATTCATTCAAGTAAATTATGTCAACTTTTATCTTTTAAGCTTTATGTGATTTACTAAAAATGTTCTTAAATCTTCAGAACGAACACTGAATTAGGAGATGGTGAACTGGAATTCACAGTTATTCGGGGAATACAGTATCATTTGCCAAATGGTAAGCAGTTTCTTTTGCCCTTTGATGCAGCCTAACTTAACCCACCATCCAGAACCTCTAAAAATCTTGAGACCTTTGGCTGCTCACTCTGGTCCAGCACCTAAAATTGTCTAGGTATGACCCTGTTGATCAAATATTAGTCTGTCCAATTAGACTGAAGTGTTGGTCAGTGCTTACAGCACTTACCTGGGGTGTTGCTGGGTGTATATTATTCTCCATGAAAACATTTTCCATTGATTTTTTATGTAGCTTAGCTTTGTTTAAGAAGTAGTTTTTTTTTGTTCAGTCTACTTTGTATCTTCTATGGGCGAGATGTAGCCGTGTGGTAAAGTGCTTGCTTGGTGCGCGGTCGGTTTGGGATCGATCCCCGTCGGTGGGCCCATTGGGCTATTTCTCGCTCCAGCCAGTGCACCACAACTGGTACATAAAAGGTTGTGATATTTGCTATCCTGTCTATGGGATGGTGCATATAAAAGATCTCTTGCTGCTAATCAAAAAGAGTAGCATATGACGTGGCGACAGTGGGTTTCCTTCCTCAATATCTGTGTGGTCCTTAACCATCTGTCCTAAACCGTAAATAAAATGTGTTGAGTGCATCGTTAAATAAACCAATTCCTTCCATCCTTGTATCTTCTACATAGACCTGTTTAATACATTACATAAATAGCACCATCCTGACAGCAAACTGTATGTAATAAAGGTATGTGTTTACAAAAGTTTTAAGGTCTACAACAGACACTTGCCACACCATCATTTTTGTTTGACACGCAACAAATTTAACATATTTTAGTGTTTTCACATCATATCCATGTTTTGTAAATGATCTTTTTTTTTTTAAATTACAATATTTTCTGCAAACTCCAATAAAGACATAAGTATTTTTCAAACAAAATAGCAAATTTGAAATGTCATGCACTCAGTTTTTTATTACCGTATATTGCCGTGTATTAGCCGACTTTTGAAGACTAGAAACACTTTCCAAAAGAAGGGGGTCGGCTTATACACGGAGGCAACAAATTGGCGCATAAATTTCCGATCGAAAATACTCGCGACATGACTTATAAATTTTGATCAGACCCGGACTTATAAATTTTGATCAGACCCGTATAGCCTTTCACAGATTATGTATCAATAATATGTCCACAGTATAAATAAAACACCCCATCATGCAATATTATGCAGTTTTTTGTGCTTGAATGCATTATAAGTTTGATGAATAATAATAAAAAATTACTTGGTTTTATTGTCATTTCAATGGTAAAAAACGTATTCTTTCCAACTGTCCGCCATCTTTGTTTGACATGTGCTGGGACCAGTCTTTCATATAGCAAATTTAAAATACAAAACGGTATTTTTTCTTCAAACAAATATTATATTTCTAATATTATTGTTTTGTTGGGAGGGTGCATTAAAGTCAAACGTAATGCCATAAATAAATTAAGCTCATTATTAACATTACAGACTGAATTTCAGGACGATAATGCCTCCCCAAAAATTGTCACATGACCATTCCATATACAGCAGCAGTCACGGATTGCATCATCTTTTGTTTCTGTGTGTCGTGAGAGATTAAACATGCTTCAACGATTTTACTTTTTGCTGTCCAGTGAATAAATTAATTACTTGTGTGCAGTGATATGTTGTTACAGGTTGAATTATTTATTTTTCTGTTGTGATTTATCAGTTCTAAATTATTTTTCACTGCATGGTTTTACGATAGTAGATGTTAGCATTGCTGCATTGATTGAGATCGTGATTACCGTGTTTGTAATAATTGAAGGGAAAACAAATACAATGAACAAGAAAAACATAGGTCTATTTGTTGACAGTATTATTGAAATCAATACTGCTGGACAAAAGATGACTTCGGCTTATACACGAGGCCGATGGTTATGTACTAGATATTTAGGGTCAAACTAAGGGGTCGGCTTATCCACGGAGTTGGCTAATACACGGCAATATACGGTATATGAAGGATATGCAACCTGATATTATTCAATTAAAAAAAAGCTGTATTATTTTGTCTTCTTCACACATTTTTAAAAATAAATATACTTACCTTCACCCCTAACAAGATGGTTCTACACTGTTTACATGTCAGTATTTTTCATAATTATAAATAAAATATTAAGTTTAAGTTTTAAAAGATGAAAGAAAAAAGTACCATTTGTCAAAAAACACAGAGTATCATTTGTTAAGTTGAACATATCAAAAAATGTATGTGAGATATGGCTTATCAATATAATTTTTTTGTTCTATTTTAGGTTTCTCAGAGAAAGATTTGGATACTTATGTAAAATTTGAACTTCCATATCCTAGTGTGAGTATAACAATGTTTTCCATGTTTGTTTTGAAATTAAAACACCTTTTTTTTTTCTTCTGCAAAATCAATATTGTTTTATATACTCTTTTAAGAGGGGAGGGTAACAAAAAAGTATACATTCTTATATAAGTGTGAACCGCCTCTTAGTGAATAATAAATAATTAAAAATCATACAAGTATAAGTGCCATACAGAATTTATTGACTTTTGGGGGGAATTCATTATTCCCAAATATATTTCAATGTTTTGGTGCACTCATGTTTATTTTAAAGTTAAAGTTTGTTTTGTTTAAAGACACCACTAGAGTACATATCACTGGCTATTAGATATAGCTTTAGAGGAAAGCCACAGAAAAATCCCAACCAGAGAATGGGTCTAAAGAGTAGGCTCAATCCTGCAAAACTTCACCTCAACGTGATCCCCCACCCCTAATGCTCCTATAGTTAAATATATATAGATATATGTCATTGTGTGTAGCAACATTTCTGTTGAGAAATTAAACGGCAATGGTGTATTGACACATTCTTTATGAATTTGTAATTAACATAATTAATTATATATTTATGCTTGTATTGTAGCATGCATGCAGTGAATGAGTGCCATGTATTTTCAGGATGAACCACAAGAAAAGAAATGTGACACTGTTAAGAATACAATAAATCCAGGTACGTTTTGTGTTGATTCTACCACTTTCCACACACAAGCTTATATATATAAAATAACAAACTTGATTGATAAATATTAAGCATCATCTAGAAGTGGAGGAGGTAATATTACCCTTTAGTCCACCATGCATAAAATAGAAATAAATCTCACAATACAGGAACAGTTAATTGACTGTGACCTTTTCTGTGTTTTACAATTTTATGTCATAGTACAAGACTTTGCATAAAAGATGTTACACTTATAATAACCTATCCGATTTTCCATCTGTTTTGATTTTTACTTTACCAACAAACAAGATACATGCATTGTTATGATAGGCAATCATTTTTGGTTGTCTCAGACAGAGACATCGACACACAATCAGTATTTTGAATAATATTCTTGTGTATAATATGCATAGATTGCAAACTGTTTGTATTGAGGAATACTTAGGACAAAATACTGCCTGAAAATGTATTCGTATTGCAGCTAAGATCACCTATCTATTTAAAATGATTTTCCATCATTGTTAAAGCTTATGACAAATGAAAATGATTGAATGTTTGATTGGAGGAGTAAAGGAAATAAATCTTAATGATAAATAATAACGTGTTTAATATTTTCTATTTAATAATTGAAAGCAGTAGGTACCACATCAACTATTATAGTTAGCTTAAATTTATGTGGTAACGGGTTGTTCTCTCATTGCAATATTTGTAGTAAGACTTCTAAAAGATTGGAATTGTAACATGCGAACCCTGAAATTAAAACGACCTCTGTAGGTACAGTAAAACCTCTCAAAACCGGACCCTTTGTAAACTGGAATTCTCTTAAAACTGGACATTTCTCACTGTCCCCTTTTAAATATCGGTGCAAACGAGAACCTCTCTAAACCGGATACCCCATAAGCCAGACCTTTTACTTGGTCCCAAGCATATCTGGTTTAAGGGGGTTTCATAGCGGGCAGCATAGCCCAGTGGTACAGTGCCCGCCTGATGTGCGGTCAGTCTAGGATCGATCCCCGTCAGCTAACCACTGGGTTTTTTCTCGACATATCCATATGTCCGACGCCGATATAACCGTTTTATAATGTGTTGAGTGCGTCGTTAAACAAACCAAAAAAAAAGAGGGGGGGTTTCACTGTATTTCAAATTGTGTCAGCATTGTAGCAATTAGAACATGTTTTATTCCCTGCTACAAATCACTACTACAATTCATTATTACAAAAAATCATAATGTGAGAATGCAGCTTTAACCTTTGTTTTTATTTCACAGAATATGAAGAAACCTTTATTCTACACATTGACCGCAAGGCTCGGGCATTTGCTAGAGTGGTTGAGAGGAAAGGAATTAAGGCAGAAGTATTTTATAAAAGGTCTGTTTTTCATCCACTTGTAATCTGAAAAACCTACTTTATTATTATTTAAATGAAGCATTATGTAAAACTTACAAGTGAGAATAATATAACTTAATAATCAGGGGTGGTACGGCCATGGTTGTACCACTTTTGAAAGAGGGATAGCATAGCTGGACCACTTTTTTCTCTCTTTTTGTTTTGTATTATATTCGACTGGCCTTGGTGATGTCGTGGTTAGGCCATCGGTCTACAGGCTGGTAAGTACTGGGTTTGGATCCCAGTCGAGGCATGGGATTTTTAATACAGATACCAACTCCAAACCCTGAGTGAGTAAACCACTTGCACCATCCAGTGATCCATAACTGGTTCAACAAAGGCCATGGTTTGTACTATCCTGCCTGTGGGAAGTGCAAATAAAAGATCTCTTGCTCCTGTCGTAAAAAAAGCAGTCTATGTTTGCGACAGCGGGTTTCCTCTAAAAACAGTGTCAGAATGACCATATGTTTGACATCCAATAGCCGATGATAAGATAAAAAATCAATGTGCTCCAGTGGCGTCGTTAAATAAAACAAACTTTACTTTTGTATTATATTTGTTGTATCTCTAAAAATTTCCACAGGTGAATTTGAAAAGTGTCTGGCAACCTCGAGTCATACCACTACTTTTTATACTGTGGTATAATTACTAATTAATATCAAGTTGTGGCACTATCTTAATTTTAAAATGTGTGTGAACTACCTGCAGAGTAATTTTAAAGAGAAACATCAGACAATTTTTGCACTTGGCCTTTTGTGTAGTAAAAGAAGGCAATGTATGACATTGTTTATAAAATGTATTTTTATTGAATTTATTGTTTTTCAGAGGTTTTCTGAAGAGTGATAAACTTCTTGGTACAGTGACTGTGAAACTGATACCTCTTGAGAACCAGTGCACACTACATGAAAGTTTTGACGTAAGCAGAGCTTGTTGTTTTTATTATGTCTTTATACACTACATGAAAGTTTTGAAGTAAGCAGAGCTTGTTGTTTTTATTATGTCTTTATACACTACATGAAAGTTTTGAAGTAAGCATAAAGCTTGTAGTTCTTGTTAAGTATTTATTATTATAGAAAGTGGATATTATACATGAGTAGGTGTGAGCAAATTTATTCAGTGTTGATTATTTGAATGTGGGATGTTTTGGCTCTGATTATTTCAGTTGTGGACAAAATATAGCAGTTTTCTTCTCTCTTTTTTCTTGCCTTTATGAAGTAAAAAGGCGAGACATAGGTCGCCTCATTGGCAACAAAGTCAACTTTTGCATTTAGCTCAGCATTGTTCCGATGCCATATAACCGTAAATAAAATGTGTTGAGTGTGTCATTAAATAAAACATTTTCTTCCTTTAGTTCATTTGTCAAAAGCTGACATTGACACTTGGTTAATAGTGACATATATGATTATTCATCTCAATTTTGTTAAAACAAGAAATTCAAATTTATTAAATTAACCTTTTAATTAAATGTTTTAGGGTAAGTTTTAAAGGGTTTTTTTCCTTTTTTTAACATACATTGAGATGAATACCTATAGATTCGTCTATCAGCAACACCAAATAAATTAAACTTTATTGTAGGTAAGACATTTCATTCTGCAGAATTCTTGTTTCTATATTTTATTGATCTGACACATTTACCGCCAGGATGTCCACATCTAAAACCATTGTTGCTGAAAAATCCACAGCCAAAACATCTATCCCCTGCCTGTTTACAGTAATACAATGTCATATTTGTTTTATCTTTTAAAAAGTGCTTATTTCATGTCAATTTAAGTGTAATAAAGAAGAAAGAAATTTCAGTTGATTGGATTGGACACAGTATGACCAGTAATATAGCTTACAAATGTTCAATGTTTACTGGTATTTGGCAGCTGCAATCTGCACTAGGCTGCATTATGATATGGAGGTATGCTGTGTAGTACTATACGCATTCTACGAATGTGTAGGATCTATTTCTGTATATTCAAGTTGGTGTTTTTTCTTCTAAAAAAATTGTTCTACTTTGTGTTTTATTTTTAACAGCTAATGGATGGTCGTAAGTCTGTTGGTGGGAAGCTAGAGGTCAAAGTACGTGTGCGAGACCCCTTCAAAAACAAGCAGGTTGATGAAGTGAGGGAAAAATGGCTCGTAATTGACCAGTTTCTCAGGACACAAGCTTCTCTAGTAAGATTTTTAGAAACCAAGTTTCAAAATGAGATTTTAATATGAATTTATATTTTAATTGAACTATTTTTGTTATAGGAGAGATTGGATTTTTTAAAACCAAGTTTCAAAATGATATTTTAATATGAATTTATATTTTAATTAAAATATTTTTAGTATAGGACAGTTTGGAGATTATGTTGTCACTGTATAAAATGTAAATTAATTTATTTTAATATATGTATACTTACAGATTTAGATTTCAAAAGTCAAAGAATATGCTAATTTGTATTCCCCAGTCAGTGTTAGTTGTTCATATAGCTGATATTTTGTAGTCATTTTGTAAAATAACTGGTAGGACTAGCTGTTATATGAAATATTTGGTTATTTCATGAAATACAAATAACTGTCAGTATACAGTTATTTAAATGTTGTTCTTTTACTGTTGTTTGATACTCATAAGTGATGTTTCTTGTTTGTGTTTGAGTGTTATTTAATGTTCATTGGAGTACTAATATCTTTTATTTTATTATAGAATCAGTCACAGAATGCAAAAAAAGTAAGCAACAGTTTTATTACATTTTCAAGCAATATTAAATATTCATTTGAGGCATTCAAATACTTTTAGTATGGATAATAAAAACATTTTTGGAATATATCTTTACTGGTTCATAAAGGGTGAATCTCATAACAATGGACTAATATTTTTATATACTAATGGAAAGAAATAAGGGAACACATCAAATTGTAGAGAAAATTTAATTCACAAATAGTGTAGTAATGTGTGTATTTCATACCAAGTGGTAATGTGGGATTGAATGTCTGTAGTGTTGAATGTGCTGCCTATATGTTCCCAGTCAACTTCTGATAATATGAATTGATTTTTGATGGAGTCATTATTTCTTGTTGCTGTCTGTGTGATCCTTTATTTCTCTCCATCAGTATATCTGTATTTGAAGTTTTACTGGGTTGGTGAAAAGCTCTGGGGTTTTTCCTCATCTGTCTGCTCAATATTTTTTACCATTATTCAATGTTCTAATATTTGTTTGGCAGTGATCCAGCTCTATAATCTGAATTTAAGAACGATTATTTTAGATGCATGTTTGTTTTAAACATGGACTGAGTAAAACATGTATACTTGACTAAACACCTGCATTTACCACCATTAATACATGGCTGTTTATGGGGCCGGATTTAGCTGATTCGGTTGAGTGCTTGCTTGAGGTGCTTGCGTCGCAGGATCAAACCACATTCAACTGATTGGGGTTTTTCTCTTTTCATTCTGACCAAAGAAAGAAATGCTTTATTTAACGATGCACTCAACACATTTTATATACGGTTATATGGCGTCAGACCTATGGTTATGGACCACACAGATTTTGAGAGGAAACCCGCTGTCACCACTTCATGGGCTACTCTTTCTGATTAGCAGCAAGGGATCTTTTATTTGTGCTTCCCACAGGCAGGATAGCACAAACCATGACCTTTGTTGAACCAGTGCACCACAATTGGTCAAAGCAGTGATATGTACTTTCCTTTCTGTGGGAAAGTGCATATAAAAGATCTCTTGTTGCGTTTGGAAAAAAGTAGAGGGTTTCCTTTAAAGTCAGAATTACCAAATGTTTGACATCCAATAGTCGATGATAAATTAATCAATGTGCTCTAGTGGTGTCGTTTTTTTTACATGGCAGCTTAAGAAAAATAGACATGACTAAATTATAAATACTTTTTATAAATGTGGCCCATGATTATTAGCAAACCTGAACTGGCCACCACAAACAGGGACTGTTGGTCTACATATTTATTTACTGAATCTTTTCATTTATTCATTTCAGAATTTGCAAAGACAGAAAAGGTAAGATTGGCATTCAATTCTTGTAGGTTAGTTTTTGGCAGTGTTTGCTTGGCACAATAGCCAGTTTTTCCCTTTTGTCCTCTTCAACTTCTTTCAGGTAAAGTAATTCTTCTCTGATTGTATATTAAAGGTCATGGTATACGTGATCTTTTGGAAAATTAACCTCCTTAGTACAAAAGAGGTATAGTATGGTACATGTATGAGGCAGGAGCAGGATTAAACAATTTTAACGTTACCTTGTGTTCGAAACATAATTGTATTTAAAATGATGAAAACTGGACTTTATTTATCGATGGTATACTGATTGTTTAGCTTTTATGTTTCACTGTGTGTCACATCCTTGTGAGTTCTGTTTTCCCTCCAACAGAATGGCTTTGTCTATCTTAATGGATTCGAAACAGTACCCTATCCATAAATGTTTTTTTTAAAATAATTCTCAAATGTTATTCTTCAAACATTTCACTACTTGCTTCCCATATTAAACTTGTAATCATCATTCAGTAACAGATTCATTAGCTGAAGTTCACCTTTGAATCTAACTGAGAGAAACTGCATCTTGAAACCATGGCTGTGTCAATGTTGCTGTTGATACATATAATGTATATGTGTAGCAGATAAAAATCAACCTCCACTGAGGGGATTTGAACCACAGACTCTCCGTATGAGAGTCCAGTGCTCTACCAACTGAGCTAATAGGGAAATTCCCACTAGCTACTGCTAGAGTATGACAAATATTTTGAAAAGTCATTAGCCACAGGGCTAGTGGGTTTGTGAAAACCACTAGTCCACCCTGATAAAGCACTAGCCCAAATTCCTGATCAATTATAACTGAATTTTTATATACTTTTTGTAACATTACACATTCACGAGTATAACAGTAAAATAAAACAAACACTTAATTAATTGTATAATTAAATCATGTTGTAACTAAGTTTTTTGTTGTTTTGTACTTAGTTTTTTTGTTAAGTGTGACCCATCATCATTGTTCCGTTTTCGCTTTTGCCCTCACCCTAGTGAAAAATAATTGAGCAAACTCATGGTTGATATCTAATCTCATAATTATCAAAATAATTAAATTTAAATGAGGGTACGACAGTGTGACACACGGTAATAGATGGTTCAATGTATTCAGTAGTGGGTTATACATTTCTGTCGCCGGGAATGGTGATGTCAATCATCAGCGCATCATCCCGGGCCGATATCAAAATAATATAATGGTGACATATAATCCGTTGTTAATTGATGAACAAAAGAGTACCGTCTTGTATCGGCAGCTGTGATGCGTTATCCAGACTGCTACACATAGGCCTAATAGGCCAAGCAGAGTGCGGTTACCATTAAAGTACATTCGTAACGGGCTAGTGGTTTTGCATTTCTCACTAGCCCGAACTTAAAAATCACTAGCCATGGGCGTCGGGCTAGCGGATTTGTCGAACTCTGCTACTGCCAGTAGGAGCACTTTATACCAACACTACTACATATGTAAAAGATAACAATCAACTTTCATATTTCATTTATTTTAATGATTTCCTTGCAATATCTGGTAAAAGTACATATATGTGTTGGGTATCAGTGTTCCCAATAATTAATATAATACTTGGAACCATTCAACAATTACATGTATGTAATATGGATCTTGAAATGTGTTACAAAATGTTACAGGTTGTGTATGTTGAAACATATGGCAAGAATATTATTTAATTTTAAAAGGAGATATATTAGTTTCTTACACACCCATTGGTGAGAACATCATTCGTTATTTTTAGTAACACATACTTTTTTGTTTTGTTAACAATTTCACGGCATATGACTGGTTGCTCCTAAGTGATGACCAGGTCACCAATGCCATACCTCCAATGAAAAAACAGCACAATCAAAATGTATTACACTGTGACATACAGTTAATCTGAGAATCATTTGTCTGTGATGTTTAAGTTACCTACAAGTACATAGGTTGTAAATAATTTTAGTCGAAAAAAGTGTTAAAATCTGCTTAAAACCTGGATTTTGAGGATATGTAAGAAATAGAATAATACATTCGTGTCAGTTAGATACCATTTATCTTACAACTTCTTGTCAAAAAATGCATTAAACACATTTTTGCTTATTAGATACATTATAAAACAACTCGTAAGATAAATGATAATAACGGCCACTTAAGTATTATTCTATATGTAATAGACTGTTATATGGGCAGAAGGCACAAGAATGGCCTGATTTTGTGTTACATAATGGTTGGAACAGCTCCCTTGCATTTCTTTACGCATATTCTTCCCATATTTTACAGTAATTGTTTGCAGTATCAAGGTACTGCTGTTATAATTAACATATACTTAATTTTATTTTTGAAATTGTGATCTTGGATTCCGTATTATTAACTTATTCTAGTTATAAATATTATTTAAATTTTATTCTGTTATTGCTCATTTTCCTTCCTATTCTTATGCATTCAGAACTGCCTACCTTTGGAAGTTTGTTTCCTGGCAATGAAGTACACCTTCTGTTCTTAGTTCCGTAGAACAGATATCTTATTTTATATATTTTTATCAGCTTTTTGGTTTCAGGCTGATTGACCAACTTTTTACAAAACAATTTTTTCACTCCTGAGTTAGATGGGTTCCAACATCTTTTAAACAATTGACTTTCTTTACAGCTAAAAATAAAATGTGAAATTCCTCCTTTTCTACACTGCACTTTTTGTAAATTTTTCTTACAGTAAAAACTATTCTGTTTGTTAGTAGTAATAAGTATGCTTTAGTGCACTTTTGTTTTTGGATGTGCATTCAAAAACTAATTTTTACTCAAAATTTCTTGTCTCTTTGACAGCATAAAATCAAGCGTCTGTACTCTGTCATAGTTAATGAAGAGGAGGAGGAATTTCATAAAAGAAGATAAGTCCATAAGAAAAATGGCTATGTTTGTCAATTTTGACTCAGTCTGTGATACTCTCTACTCAGTGATTTTTTTTTTGTGCCAAATTTTTGTTTCTGTTTAATGACAAGTTGTGACTCTTGAGGAAATGATGCAATCCACTGTGCTTTGCTGGCAGATTTAACTGTGATGAATATCAAGATCTTAAAGTCCAAGTCCAAGTCCAAAGGGTTTTACGTACACGTTCAGAACAAGCTGTTGTAGCGTACGCCTGTCACAGTGGCTGTATATTAAACATGTTTCTGATCATTCTAATATTTTTACTAGGTTAAATTTCATTTTATTTTCTTAAAATACTTATTTTTCATACATACAAAATTATTTGAAGACAAAATCCATTTTGGACTTCTTATAAATATTAAGATGACCAGAAATACATTGAATATACAGACACTGATATTCTAAACAAGAAAATATATTTAATATATAAATTTAATCGTAGAAATATTTTATTAGTCGGAAACATCTTACAATGCAGCAAACTCAGGAATGTCCTTTTAAAGTCTTGAGTCTATGTAATACCGGTACTTCCCCCAAAATATAATATACGTTTTCTAAATTCTTTGAGTTTAAACTTGCTCAAATAGAGAGCATTATACAAATTTGGAAGACTTTGCTAAGTCTTGTGTCTAGATTTCAAAGGTTTATAAGCATAGGCCAAAATGCAACAATCATTGCAGTGCTACTCAGTTTACTTCACATGCGATATTTAAGTTCGAGCTTTTCACCTAAGCTCTAAAACAAGGGACGGTAATACGTTTTACATATGAGTGACTTCAAATATTGACATTTCTGTTATATTAGATTACTTGAACACTGATTGAAAGAAAACTCCAATACTTTTCTCTAAAACGTAATTACACATAACAATGATGAACTCAATATTATAAATATATATATTGTTTTATCTTTTAAAAAGTGCTGTTTCATGCCGTTAGCTCAAAGTGTAAAAAAAAGAAAGAAAAACATTTCTTCAGTTGTCATATAAAAACCAAATGCTATTATTTTGTTAAACTGAATAATACATGTAGATACTCAAAACACAATAAAAAATGTTATGTACACTATATATAGTGTACTTAATTATCCATAATATTTGATTAGTGCCATGTTGTTGATATTTGTTGTCAATATTTAAAAGGATGCCTTTTGTATTTGGAAGTAAATTTAATGCTAAAATCACACATGACTTGTCATCTGGTCAAATATAATATTGTTTTACACTGTTTTGTTTTAACTGGCCATTTTAGTGCACACTATTGTTACTTCCTATGTAAATAATGTATTATATTAATTTATATTTATGCACCTTTGCTCAGACAGTGGTTTATGAATCTAATATTCAACTATACTCCACAATGGGGGTGTGTTATACATTTTTTCAAGATTTATTTTTATAAATACATGACATGTACATGTATGTATCTCTTTTTTTACAGTCATGGTGCTTGTTGATTTAGAAAGTCATGCTACTGGGGTGTTTTTTTTCATCATTTTGTTCTGTCCCATCCTCAAATTGTATTTCTGCTATAATTTTTTAAGTGTTATAATAGTGATTGTAACTTCACCATAAGCTCAACAGTAATATACAGTACTTGTTCTATTTAAAATTGCAATTACAAGTATATTTGTTTATAGTGAATCCATAGTAATTTTCTTCACTTTAGAAACCATTCTTTGATATTCTGTAGCAGAAATAATTGCTATTCTAAATAAAGTAAAAGTTTTTTATTTTACATTTTATTGCTGAAAAAGTTGAGGGTTTTTTTATCTTGACTGGTGTCACAAGGTTTTCAAACATTATTAATAAATGTGTTGCAAAACATTGATTTTTTATTTTTTTAAATTTAGTTTATGTATTATTACATTTTATGGATTTAAAAAATATCTTCATGTCATAAAAGTGTTTATAGACTGGGGTTTATTTTTATAAAAATTATTACGTTTATCACAACCAGGGGTAATTGTAATCAATTATTGTAATGTTTTCTTGTAATCACAATCGTAATTGATTAAAATGTTTTAGAATGCCATGTAATTGATGAAACCACACATTCACATAATGGCATAATAGCATCTGTCTTGTTTACTTTTGCTATAAAACCATCATTGTATCTACAGTGTATTCACAGTCGTAATCGATTACTTTCAGATTTCTTAAGTAATCGTAATTGATTCTTTTTGTCAAATTATCGCCCCATCTCTGATCACAACATACATGTATCCACAAATTTTATCAAAATGATACTGTAATTTAAAACTACTTTTTCAATTTTGCAGAATTTCATTTGTTTCACTTTATCTTATTTTCATGTTTGTATCCAATTAAGGTTCAAACATGATGTCCTGTGTCCACACCGTAGCTGTCTGAGTTGTCTGTCCAAGACAGAGAGTTAGCGTTTAGTTGAAGTCGGTGTTGTGGCCTTATACATACCCAATATGTTGTTAAACTCACTCTGGGTGGGGGCTAGTATCGGGATACAAACCTAGTACCTACCAGCTTTAAATCTGGTGGCTTAACCAGAAAATCACCAAGGCAGGTTTTGTAGAATCAATTTTGTTTTGCAGAATCTATTTTCTTTTGTATTCTGTCCCAGATTCTTGCACTAGGTGTGTCTTAATTTGGGCAGTTATTTTCTTTAAAAGTATATTTTGTGCCAATTCCGTCCTTCGTTGTTGTGCAATGATTCATATTTGGTTGGTGAATTTAGTTTTGTAATTATTTCTTAATTTAGTCATGATTGTTTTTGTTTTTTAATAAAAAAACTATTTTTACTACTTAATGATTTTACACATTATGTTGTCTGTGATAGATATATATATATATATATATAACTATGTGTTAAAACTGAATAAAAGAGAACAGTTATAATATTGTTGGTTTCATAAGTATATGTTATCTTTTGAAAACATGGGCATATCAAAGACTACATGTATGTGTACATGTATTGTCATATCTAAGGGAAAGGACATATAATGATCCTTTGCTAATTATTGGAATGATTGGCTGTTGGTTTTGGTTTTGTTTTTGTTTTTGTTTTTAGACCAAGTATTAGAATTAAGATATGTTTGACATTAAAAATTAAACTTAACACATGTTCAAAAAATTTGAAATTACCACAAATATATGTATTAATTAAATATCCAGTTGGAAGTGCATATTAAAAGAATACTTCTTATGTATCCATGTGGGACAGGGCTATTCCATGCATAATTTGTTATTCCTGACATCATATTATGTACCCGAGGGTGGAATAGCCCTGTCCCACATGGATACATAATGGAGGATTATTTTTCTCCTATACAGTAAATAAAAAACAAGCATTTTGGGAAAACATGAAAAACATACTTTTAAAAAAAAATTATCTTACAATAAAAATAATCATAACCATTGAAAAGATTGTACCCAAAAATGGTTTATACTAAAAGTATAAACTGAAAATGATAGTATAATTTCATTATGACAGCAAGTTTCCTTGTTTTTTTCAAATATAAGAAGCATTTCTTGCATTATTTTGCCGTTTACGTGATGTCACCCAATGTTAATATCAGCTTAAACAATAGAAGACAGATTTATTCCACATGGGCTGACATCATGGAATACGCCTGATTCCTTTCTGCTAATAGAAAAATTTAGCAGGTTTCCTCTGAAGACCGAAGTCAGAATTACCAAATTTTTCACATTCAATAGATGATGATTAATTAATCAATGTGCTCCAGTGGTGTTGTTATATCATTTTTAAAATATACATTATTAATTTATTTGTACAATGGTTTATCAATATTTTAAAAATAATACAAGTATATAACGGTAGTCTATTCGTGATGATTAAAATACAAACATGGGTTTTTTTCCCCCACAAGTTTTAACTTCCTTATTTAGATCTGTAAAAATACATGTATATCCTATTATAGGCTTTAAAAGAATATAGGAATTTGCTTCAATGCAAGCTAATGAAGCTGTGAAATTGCTAAGACCAATGAAGCTGCAACAGGAACAATGGACTTTGAGGATGTGATTCCAGTTCAGTTTCCAGTATGACTGACATACTGTAAATCATCAAATATTAACACATTTAGTAAAGACATATTAAATGGTAATACTGAAACTTAATAAAATTAAAATATATTTGACCATATTGAATTGGGTCCAGTGGGTACTTAATGAGTTAAATAAAATTGAAAAATAATTAGCCTACATGGTACACATATTTACTTTAAAAATTGTAGTACATTATATGATGTATAATTCGTTCTATTTTTACTTATTTTATGTGTATATCCAATTAAGGTTCATACACACTGCCCTGGACACACGCCTCAGCTATCTGGGTCATCTGTCCATGACAGTAAGCCTTTGACCTACCCATTGAGAGTGCTTGTTCTGGGTGGAACGCAGGACATGCCAGTCTTCAATGCGATGGCTTAACCACTACAGCACTAAGGCCAGTTAATAAATAATAAGATTATTGAGCTTTTCTTTTTTTGTTTTTGGCATGCTTTTTTTAGAGCACATGTTTGTAAATTAGCCTCTTAGTTTATGTTGTTTGTCTGTATTTCAGTGAGGGTGCTTCGTCTATGGAGGTTTTGAGATACGAGAAACAGCAGCTTGATAAACAGGTAGGTTATATAGACACATTACAGACAATTTATATGCATGTTTTGAATTATATTATTTGTATTGTATTCAATTACCAGTATAGGGTGTATACCACCAAATCAAATCCCATAGACGACAATAGTAACATGTGGCTAAAACTCATACCTGCAGCGTATCAATCAACATAAATGCCCACAGATATAAATACTACCACCCCTCACACTTCAAGTGATCCAGAGAAAATTGGGGGTTAAGCTGCTCAGTTCTGAGATAACGGGTAGCGTCTATGACTACCCTAGTTTCGCACAAAATTTGAGCACTTTTTTTTTACAGGTACCCCATACATGTTTCAAGCACAAGGCTACTTGACACATTGGTACTAGATGAAATAAAATTGCCAGATAAAACTTATTTTTTACAACCAACACACTCACATTTATAACCAATCACAGGACTTGTGGTGTTTGCTTCTCTATCAAAAGTTGGGTGCACCTCGAACTTTGACCCAGCCGGAAGTTATTTGCTTTAGTACTACCTATAGCAATTCTCTCTCTCTCTCTCTCTGTCTCTCTCTCTCTCTCTCTCTCTGAAAATAAATGTACAGCAGTCATAAAATTAGTACAAAATAGCATTGTAATTTGTGACTGTTAGTGATACACATCAATAAATTAAAATATATCTGTATTTTGAACTTTATTTCAGATTGCTGCTTTGAAAGACAGTCTGAGTTTGACCCAGATGCAGACACTGAAACACAAAAGCAGTTTGTTGCAGGAGAAGATAGACTTGCAGCAGAAGAAACTTCGCGAAGGAGGCATGGAAACTTGGAAAGGTTAGTGTACATTCTGGCAGGGTGTAAGCTGTTGTTTAACTTCATGAAAAAGTATTTCAAGTTAAATTGTTCAATTCTGTTTCATAATTTATTTGTTGAAAAAAAACCTAGTTTGATAATTATCAGGTTTAGTGAGTCTTTATTTTGTTTGGCTAACACATGTTGAATTTAGTTGAACATTTTCAATAAAAATTTACCAAATTACTAACCATATTTTGTTTATCAAAACTGCACAAGATGAAATAAAAATTTAAAACATAAAATTCAAAACAAGACTTTATTAGATGATTGTGGTTCCAGATATAAAAAAAACAATACAATAATAAATCAGTGATTCATGTATAAGTTTACATTTAATCAGTAGACCTGATAATTGTTTACTAAGTAATATTCCATTCTTCTTTGTCTGTGTATTTTGCCTTCTGTCCATTAATTTTTCTGGATGGATCTCCGGGTGTTTATCTGGATGTCTGACTGGCTGGCTGGCTGGCTAGACAAATGGATGTACAGACAGTTGGATGGTTGGATCATCCATGCATTCATCTATCTTGCTGTTGTAGCTAGTGTATTGATTCCAGACAGTTGGTAGTCCTAGGACAGATTTATTGGGGGTGGTAGGCCCCGGTCCTCTCTGGTTTCTTTTTGCTGCAAAATGTATTCCTTGCTATTAGTTTACAGTCAGGAAATGTTCAAAACTTAGTAGTAGTGTCATTTGAAGTTTATTTAAATTTGTACTACTTTCTGAAGTTTATATGTGAATATTTATTTGCAGCATATGTGGCCGTAGTGCGGGAAGAAGTGCCAAATTATGAAACCGAAGCTCACCAGTATGCCAAGTTAGGAGACATGCAAAAGGCTCAGATTTACTTAACAAAGAAGAAAATGGCAGAAAAAGAGGTACATTTAAAGTATTAAAATATGTATCGTAGTAATACTGAAAGTTATTTGTGAGTATTAAGTTAGGTTTTTTAAAGCTTAAAACATCACTAAAAACTATCCAGGTGTTCTACAGAGTTTGGTTTTATCTGTAGGGTGTATACCACCAAATCAAATCCCATAGACGACAATAGTAACATATGTGGCTAAAACTCCTACCTGCAGCGTATCAATCAACATAAATGCCACATATATAAATACTACCACCCCTCACACTTCAAGTGATCCAGAGAAAATTGGGGGTTAAGCTGCTCGGTTCTGAGATAATGGGTGGCGTCTATGACTACCCCAGTTCCGCACAAAATTTGAGCACTTTTTTTTTACAGGTACCCCATACATGTTTCAAGCACAAGGCTACTTGACACATTGGTACTAGATGAAATAAAATTGCATATTTGTTTTACCCAGATGAAACTATTATTTTTTACAACCAACACACTCACATTTATAACCAATCACAGGACTTGTGGTGTTTGCTTCTCTATCAAAAGTTGGGTGCACCTCGAACTTTGACCCAGCCGGAAGTTATTTGCTTTAGTACTACCTGTAGGCAGTGTTTGTCTAGCAGTAGGATGGGATGTAGCTCATTGGTAGAGCACTTGACTGAGGTGCACTGGATCATAGGATCAAATCACCTTCATTGCCCTGTCAGATTTTATTTCCTCATCTCTGCTATAACCTGGCAATAGAAGAATGATCCGACACTACATATAGTATATTTCTTTATAATTTTACAAACAAATATTATTACGAGGTATAATTTCTTTGTTTACTTTCTTGTATTACATACCTTATTTCTACCAGCTCCTCATATCTGTGAGTATAAGTACATGTAGTATGCATATGTATTATCTTGTTGGGTTGAACTCAGAAGAGTCGAATACATCACAACGCTTGAACCAAAAACAAAGTGCTGAGTTACATGTTGCTGAATGAATGATTAGGTTGAACTACTCAATATGTCAAACACTTTCTCAAGCACTGACGACTTTGAGCCAGCGGGATCCAACTGTGTGTGTGTATATATATGTGTGTATATATGTGTGTATATATATGTGTGTGTGTGTGTGTGTGTGTGTGTGTGTGTGTGTGTGTGTGTGTGTGTGTGTTTAATAAGCATCGTTTTTCCTTAATATCCAATTACTTACTACTGTTCCCTCAGAGTGTTATGGATATATGTGTGACTGTAAACAGGGTATCTATTTATAAAAGATCATTTGCTGCTGTTTGTCCCAAGTAGCTTATGTGATGGGAGTGGATACCCTCTCTTTAGACAAAGTGTCAAAATATATAGGTCATCAAAACAGGTGCAGATTAAAATGTGCGCAGGTGTCATTAAACAAACATTCCTTTCCTTTCATATGGAGGTAATTGTAAATTCCGTTTGTGTACAAAAGTTCCCTAAAGCTTGTTTTGTAAGCTACCATTAACAAAATGTACACATGCAAGTCAAGAAACCGTCATCCTTTAAAAGATAGTTGATTATTAATTACAGGTTATAATACCTGTACGTGTATGTGTATTCTTATATAGAAGGGATACATGTGCATGATGCTGTGTTGACGGTTCAGTTGAATATCTAAACGTTTTGTATTAAACTGATTCCAATTTAAGTTTGGTCAGGTTTAATATGCCATAAACATACATGTACACAGGCCTCTCAATGACTTGACAGCTCAAGTCAAATACGCATGAAATAACAAATTTAACAGCCTTGCTGATATATCAAAATAAAACTATATTTATTTAAACACTTGGAAACAAAATGGGTATTTTACTCAGATTTTATTTTATGTTTGTTAAATTAAGATACAAATTCATAATAATGTACTTTATTGGGTATAAAAATAAATACAAATGACCCTTAAAAAGGAGTATAATTAAGCCCATGAATCTCAATTTTCAATAATTGACACCTGAAAAATTTACCTATAAGTCGGATTGAATTTCCCATTGAGAGCCCTGCTGTACAATCGACTCTGTCCAAACTGGCATCTGTGTAATTCAGATTTATGTGTAATCCAGTATGATCACAGTGACGATGGCTTTAGTGAAATCTGTCTATACTGGCACTGTGTATGCCAGCACAACATTTCGCCAGTCACACTTCAATCTGGTTTAGATAAGAGTCCACTTTGTCTTTTTATATATATATATATACATGTATATATTATTATTATTATTAATATTATTAAAAAATGTTTTCTTTTAATATTTCAGTTGACTGCAATAAAGCAAAAGTTTCCAGATATCTGATCACATGTACTGACAGATGAAAAACAACAACAGAAATATATGTTGTGATGCAAGCTTAAGCACCAAAATACAGTTCTAGTGTTTATCATGAAAAACTACATACTTTACAGCAGGCTTCTTGTTTTCCTTCTTCTTCTTTTTTAAAGGATTCTGCTGGAACCACAAAATATTTGTAATACAGATATTTTGAGATTCCATCTCTTAAGCTTCAGACTCAAATTGTGGGATTTGTAGAGTGCAGAATTGTGCTAAATTTGCATCCTGCTTTACAGCTTAGATGCTTATTAAGTAACTCCAATCAGAAGATGGATGAATTGTATACTTGGAAAATTTGACATCTGTGACCTCAAATGTAATGTTTATTTATGGTTATGTATGGTTATTTCAAGAATAAGAAAGTTAGTTGTGATAATAACCACATGGTTTAATGGAATATCAATACCAAAACAACATATGTATATGTTGTATGTTTTAACCATTTAAAAATCTAATGTTGTTTTATTGTTTTTGTTTTGATGAACCAAATTTACCTACATGCAGTTTAATAATCTTATCATAGGTAACACACAAATCCTCTTGTTATATTTTATTTTTAAACAAAACAATGAAAGAGGAACAATAGTGCAATATTTGATGTGTCTTCTCAACTATGTAAATATTTATTGAAATACATAAATATGCATTCTATTTTTGTGTGACATTGTGCATATAGCAAGTTTTTTTTAAATAATCAGCTATATATCAGTGAAGTTGTGGCATATCAACAGAGTTTGTCAGAGTAATGTTCTTGGCAACAGTCTAAGGATCAAGAGTATATAATACTGTGCAACTTAGATGTTCACTGTTTAAGAAGGATCATATATACCGGTAGTCAAATTTTGCCACAAGCCTTTTCTGTTCCTCGTCACACCAGTGCAACTATCATTGCTTTAAAATGTCCATAAGTGTAGCATCAGAGAACAAAATCCTGACCTGGATTAAGGAGCTGGCAGAAGTTGACACCTGTACCCATGACAAGTGTGCACTACAACAGCTTGCTCTGAATGTGCATGTAAAACCCTCTAACCTGACTTCAGCATCAGAATTGAGACTGGATACACCAGGTACAGATTTGACCATAAAGCATTATAACATTACAGACACGTATCGTGTATATATAGGTATGTGTCTAGGTTTCATAGAGGCACATGCAGAAAGTGTCTTAGTGGTGTTTGATGCCTAATCTATCAGCACCAACATGAAGTCTTGACTCCAGACTTAAAAGTTTACAGACTTGGGACCAGAATTATCTCTGTAAACAGTTGACTGAAGATCTGAAGTAGCAGGAGAATGGAACTTTCAGAAAGAAACCTGCAGATGAATGTTTTGAGATGAAGAATTGTTCAAGTTATATCTTCACTTTGTGAAAGAAATTACTGACATCAGAATTTCAAAGAAAAAGAAAAAACATAACTTTCTATTTTTGTTGCCGTTTTATGCGAGAACTCCCTGTTTCAAGAACTTGAAAGCAAGGCATCGCTTGAGACAGTTGTCTACCTTTTGAGATGAGCTAGTAACTAGTTCTATGAGTAGAATGTAAATTGAAGTTGAATTTAGGATTTTTCTAGGGAGGGCACCTACACTATTTAGTGAGGGGATGCAGTGTTTAAGAAGGGCACTAGCACTATTCAAAAGAAAGAAAGAAAGAGATGTTTTATTTAACAAAGCACTCAACACATTTTATTTATAGTTCTATGGCCTTGTGGTTAGGCCATCAGTCTACAAACTGGTAGGTACTGGGTTTGAATCCCAGTCGAGGCATGGGCTTTTGAATCCTGATACAGACTCCAAACCCTGAGTGAGTGCTCTGCAAGGCTCAATGGGTAGGTGTAAACCACTTGCACCGACCAATGATCCATAACTGGTTCAACAAAGGCCATGGTTTGTGCTATCCTGTCTGTGGAAATCTGTGTGGTCCTTAACCATATGTCTAATGCCATATAACTGTAAATAAAATGTGTTGAGTGTGTTGTTAAATCATTTCTTTCTTTCTTTTCTTTGTCCCCCACTAAACACAAATAAGTTAATTGTATTCATTTACTACACACTGGATTGTTTGGGCACTTCAAAATTAGGTGTGGGGAGGTGTTCAGCCACAGCACCCTCCCCAGGGCTAGCTCTGAGTTGCTATTTTTGTTCGCCAAAAAATTCGCCAATCTTCAATTTCTTTCGCCAATCTAAATATATATTCGCCAGTAACATATTTACATTTCAGTCAAAATATTTTGTTTTTAATCTCGTTCATTATGATAATATAGTATATGCTAACATGTACTTATTATTCAGTTTTCGTCTTGTAATCTAATAATGAAATGCTGCTGATGTTTAAGGCTGCCTGTAGCCCAGTAGTAAAGCACTTGTATGATGTGTGGTCAGTCTAGGGTCAATCCCCATCGATGGGCTCATTGAAGTCAGTATATCACAAGAGACAATTTTAGTCCTTTTTTTTTTAACCCTACCCGCTTTATGTTTTGCAATGATGGCAATACTCACCCCTCAAGAATTTTAACAATTATATCCCACACACTTCCTTCGTGCCCTGCCACTGGCATTAATTTTACCAACATTATAAATTTATAAACATTACATTTTCTTTTCTGCTTTATATAAAGATAAAACTCAATAGTCCCACCACTGTCACTGTGCTACCCCTCTAGATATTGTCCCATTGCCACAGGCCTGTATCTTTAATGTATTTGGTAATAGATGTATTGTTGTACAGTATATATAACAGAAATAATCATATTTTAAAGAAACAAAATGGCAAGACTGGGTGTTTTATTTTATGAAGAATTTTTTTATTATTAATAGTAATTAAAAGTGCGTAAGTCTTGGTCATACCCTACGCCATGACCTCGTTTTGTAACTTCCCGGTATGATTTATAATGAATATTACTCCACGGCGTCCAACTCAAGGTTATAGCCAGTCACCCAACATAAAGACAAAGGAAACGTCTTTATGTTTATTGCTCTCAAAACACTAACGGGCGACAGTCTTACGCAAGTGAGGGAAAATCCTTTTTGGGTTTCACTCCGGTTCGAGTTGTTTTTTTATTTTTGTGCAAGGGGTGGAGTATTATATCAGTAGATATAGCACAAACGAATTATAATTTCGCCATTTAATATGTTTGAAATATAAACTGTAAACGTAGAAAGTTTTAGCTAATATTGATTGTATATTTATTAGTGAGAAACCATATATGTATTCCTCGCCAACGCACCCACTTCGTGAAAATGAACTCAACCATGTGACCTAGATTTATAACATTAACCGGTATGACAAAACATGACTAATAAAAAGTAAAACTTGTAGTCGATAGTAATAAAACATTTAGTATTAACAATGCAACATGGCTTAAACAGTATTTCATTGTATTTAATCGCGTTTTCTAACTTTACGAAAAGCAGCTACGAAAAAATAGACTGGCCACGTGGACATGCAAATAACGCTAATTCACAACGCGAGGGGGATCAACTGAACAAAACTGGTTAATACGTGTGGGTCTAAAAAGCGGACCTAAAAATCAACATCGGAAAAAACTCTTTCGCCAATTTTTTCGCCAAATCGGAAATTCTTTCGCCAATGGGTCCATGCATGAAATCTCATTTTGTTCATAAATTACCAATGAGGTAATTAAAAAAAAACCTGCATGTTTACTAAGCCTTTTATCATATATGAGTATCTTTGATAACCTGAATTTGGCTATACATTTTTAGTATTTTAAAAATATGCATCCACATTGCTTTTTTT
>JAECMU010029220.1:3833-15920 GCA_016106625.1 Dracogyra subfuscus | reverse complement strand
TTGTACCACTGGGCTACACCTCGCCACCCCACCCCACCCCCAACCCCACCCCCCAGTGAATGAATGAATGCATGTTTAACGAAACTCCTATACAAAAACAAAAATAAACAAAACAAACACAACAAAAACGAGTACGTGTTGCGTACTTTGCAACGATGACGTTCATGATAGAATAAATGAACGAATATTTAAAGGCATTTTGTAACAGATCATTAATCTATTTAATTATGTAACAAAACATTACCTGAACAAAAATAATTTGATTTGTCCCTAAATGTAAATCTTCATAACCACCATACTACACTTATTAATGATATTTTGTAAAACATAATTGAATTATGGCAATGGTCCATAATTAAAAAACTAAAATTACCATGAAGGTTGTCACGGATTTCACTCCAAGACCATTGTTTACGTATTTTTAACGAGAGTTGCCTCCCCTTCATTACTCCATGTGCCAAGGTGTCTGGATAATTGAAATTGCAGGTGGCGAAGTATCAATTTTATTTGCTTAAATCCTGTCACAGAGGCTGTTCTCTTCATGTCAGGTAGTATATAGCACCTACTGTTAATAATTTAGTCCGTGCTTTTCGGTTTCTACGTATACACATGGGCGGGACGCAGTCACACAATAAAGCGCTCGCGTTATTTGAGGTCGCTTTGGTATATTTCTCGTTCCAGAGAGTGCACCACGACTGGTATATCAAAGGCTATGATTCCAGGTATATGCTATCATGCGTGTTGAAGATTCAATATAAAAGATGATTTGTTGCTAATGTAAAGCTGTCTTTTTTTTTCCTCATGACTGCGAGTCAGAATTACCATGTTTGATATCCAGTGGTAGCCGATGATTAATACATCAATGTGCTGTAGTGGTTGTCGTCAAACAAAACATTAGCTTTAACGTTCCATGTGTACCCTTTACCGTATACGATATGAATCGCACCCTCTCTGATGAGAAGAGAACATCTGGCGAATTCGTTGATTTATAGGCTCCATTCGTATCGCACATATAATAGGATCGACAATATAGTTCAACGTAAACATTATATGCATGATTATTGACAAATCTAACGTGCCAGACTGTCAGTATGTGTCTTTTTATAAAACATACACAAAATATGAAAAGAGGAAATAGCTTGTCCTAAAGAAGAAGAAACTAAAGACCAGCTTGCGGTTCTTGACGCTCTCTGCCTGGACACGTCGATGGTGGGATATCTTAAACAAGAATTGCTGAAAGTGTGTACGGAGAGACGTCAAACGTCAGTTTCATGAGGTGGTCGCAATACATGGTGTTATTGACGTCCTCTTCCTTCGAAACAATGTTGAGCACCACACACAGGAGGACTAAGGGGGCAGAAGTGATGACCAGGACGCCGTACACGACTCTGCGTCTCTCCCCGTCGTTGGTGTGGAAATACAGCGGACTGAACACTGTAACCACTTGGTCGACCGCCAGACACAACAGAGACATCACCAGTGACGTGCTGAACAGGAGTGTTAATATCGTGTTCACGTAGACGAGGGGACACACCACAGAGGTGATTCTCCTCCCCATTATCAGGGAGAAGAGCGAACCAATTTTGGTGAAGTTGGAGATGGCGAGGACGACGTCGGAGATGAGGACGTCCATTAATTGGTCCTTATCCAACTTCCGCACGATGTTGGCGACAAAACTGCCGATGACGACGGCAAGTAACGCAATGACCACGTACACGCAGTTCAAGATGTCGGAGATGCTGGTAAATCGTGTTTAATTATTTGTCGAAATGTTTGTGGTGTTTAACGTGTTGTTCATATCTATTCTGCTATTGGCATCTAATGATTTGTTTATGTCTACTGTGTTAATACTGTCCAGTGGGATCGTGCTGTTTACAAACATGGATACGGATGATGCCGCGTGGTTACGAATGCTGACACTTGAACTCACAGTGTCTTTATATGGGCGCAGATGCGAATAAGACCCTTTTGTGTCAACTGAGATGCTTATGTATAAACTACATTACATTATGTGTACATCGGTACGCGTGTGCATAAATGAATTGAAAGCGGAAATACTTTATACGATATTTGTTTTTCAGCGTGTCAATACTGACACAGGGAGTGTTATTAAAAGGAGAAATCGAGTTAGTTCATCTGCTTTATATCCTTATTGACGCGTTCTTTATGCAATGGGTGTCTGTCTCTCTGTCTGTGTATTTGCCTGTCGAATACGAACATATAAGACGAGTCAGTATAGCAATACCTCTATGTGTATATTATAAGCCTGTTTGTATACACCAGACTACATTTATATGTACGGTGTGTTAGTATGTCCACTATATGCAATATGTCTGGTCACTAAAGTTTGTCATGTACATGATATATATGCTGTCTAGAATGTCCAATATAATCTGTTAGTATTGCCCATTATAGTTCGTTTGTCGACAATGGTTTGTTCACTATATACCGTCCCAGTTGCTTGTCGTCTATAGTGTGTCCACTTTATACTGTACTCTGTAGTTTGTTTGTCCACTATAGCCTGTACGCTATACCCTGTCCCCCATAGTGTCCACCGTAGCTCATCCACAAGACTTGGTCAACTATATATTTATTATAATATGTCCACTACTATCTGCTCACTTCCCTTTGATGTCTGTACTGAGTAATCCTTTTAACATCAGAGAAGAATGACATTTGTCTAGCATCACGGTAAGTTGGAAGTTTGTCTTTGACTGGCTAAAGGTGAAGGTCATCAACAGGCTTCAGTGTTCTTAAAGAAAAGGAATGTTTCTTTTCCGACACCATTATTACTCGACACTGTCTACATTATATAAATTATGTGTATACACATTGCACTGTTTGTGAATATGATGAAGTATGTCATCATTTTATAAACTTGGTTAAAAATAATTTCCATTGTTTTTACATTGTGAATATTCTTTAAACTGGTATGTACACATTTAATATTTAATTATGGAATAGCTTCGGTATTAATGATTATTAATGACACCCCTACACGAAAACTGCATCGGCTTTTGGGCTTCAAACTATGTTAAATGCAAACAGGAAATGATGAACATCGTCAAGATAAAAATTCAAGAGTTAAACAAAAATACAGTGTAAAGAACTGTGTAAGAAAATACGAATATTAGCTTCGGTATACTTCCATCACCAATTAGATTATGTATGTCTCGGCAAACAAGACATTAAAACAATTGCAACATTTATATTTTAATTGCACACAATACTAAAATGGAATACATAATTTTAGTGTGCTTTATGAAGAATTACATGAAAAAGTATAACACAGCTTAATCAATACTCGTATGTATTAATGTCTAGGCAATTCAGAACTGCTGTTTATGCAGCTATGAACGTCGCTGTTCTATTTATTTACAACACAGACCTATTTAACTAAAGGCTGTTGTAATGTAACGAGACAAGTGCGTTTTGAGTTCATAAATATTGTAATATGAAAAAGAAGAAGTTTATATTCAATTACAGATGAAGCGCGTTAAACGGTACACGAGTTATACCAATAATAATAATAATAATAATAATAATAATAATAATAATAATATAAAACATATGATAAAGAGTATTGGTGATAAATGTTCACTCTGTCTAACACATATTTTACGTTTTTATTATTAAAACAGAGTACATTGCTTATATCTTAGACATTTATGCGTGTATACGAACTGAGCACACTTCCTGTTATGTGCCTTTCAATCAGCTTGGACCATAATCATATGGGCCAACATTCACTTGAAAAATCATGTTCCAGTTTGTTCTCATCACCTTCAAACATTTAAGCATGATGATTAAACTTATTATCTGTTGGATACCTGCATCGAATGATTGTTTGTCGAACAATAGATAATCTCCCTTTAGAATATCATCTATTTTATCGTTTAAAACTAAATTAAATGTCTTTTTCAAGCAAGACATAGAGTTATTTGTCTACACGATTCCGTCACTACTGCGTTGCCCTATTGCGGCTTGTCTGCCTCATATAATATCAATACATGTTAAATATTACCTTACAAATTAAAATATTATAAACTCTGGGAAGATATAAATGGTTTTATGGTTTTGGTGCACACTTAATCATCTGCCCGTTATGTATATTGTATGACTAATGAAAGAAAGACTTATACTTTTGTATTAACTTTATTGATAAACAAAAAATGAAAATGTCTGACTCTTGTGATGGGTTGGTGCAGTCAGTGGTATTCCTGGTGTGATCTCCAACGGTAGTACATCTTCCATTACAAGTCTTGATGACACATTTCCAATGAGTACAAATCTGTCGAATAGCATTCTTGTTGTAAGGTGACCATCTAAGAAGACTTGGGGTGTACCCATCTGCGACAATAAATACTCCACTCTCCGAAGTCCAGCCATGGTGCAAGTATGCCATGATTTGGTATTCCATAGTTATATATACTCACATGTCTCAAAAGCTACTAATTGAATAAACTTCATAATTAAAATTCTGTCAACACATTTATACTCAAAAGATAGATGTGATTTCAACAGCTTGAAGGTTATTTTATATCTCATTGCTACACCAAAACATATATCCATGTTTCCTTCTTCTAAGAGCAACTCCTTGTGGCTGGAGAAACCATGAAAACAGTAACTTCTGTGTGTTCATTATTATACAAATATTTCTACTTCAAAGCTGCTGCCCACAGAAGTTATGATTAAAACAGTGACTAGCTAACAGTGAGACACGGCCAATACCAGTTGGTCATTTAAGCCGAGATGATCCTCTGAGAGTATTTTCATTCCCCACACACGTATGGTCAGTTTGCTTACTGTTTGACTGCTTTCCTAATTGTATTACTATTGACCATATTACTAATGGGAGGTAATCGTAGCAATTGGACACAAATATAATGGAACTCGTCGCCGATGTCCATTACCTTACACAATGTACAAATTCTATCTTCTATGAGTATGTTATTTCAACGTCCAATTTCGATGGGTAGGTAATGGTTAGACGTTGTTCTTTGTATAATCAGTAAGTGTTGCCTCTCGATGAGAGTGATATCTTATTTTTTCCATGTTTGTAAATAATGATCGCATCGTCTTTGTTTGATTTCTTGTGAGAGACAATTTACTGATGTGAAACAGAATTTATTGATATGAAAGACAGTCTTATCCAGATATCACCCATTCCCAAGCTATTCAGTGTGTTTTAAATGTATTAATCCAGGTATAGTTAGTTCCGTTAGTAAGGTGGTCATTTAACATACTTTTGTATAAAAGAGTAGACAATTGTCATCGTATTCCTGATATCAGTCGTGCCCAGTAACATACCATTTTTCTATATATAGTTATCTCGACAGGCATAAATATTGGTGAAGATTCACTTACTATGACAATTCACCACATGAAGTAGTAATTAAATAACTAAATGGAAAAGGAAACCAAGTAAGCTATGCACCACACATCCATTAATAATAGCAGTACAGACGGTAAAAGAAAGAGAAATCAGAAACATACATTATAAAGATTGCATATGTGACAACCTATAATCAGCGGCCACCTGTCAGGTTTCCCCATTCCAGTGTGTGACCGCTCAATACAGGTTTGACTGCATATGTTGTATTCCTTATGTTTGATAATACATGCACGTTTGTTGATAATTTGAAGACATACTCAAGGATGCTCCCAGATATGACTAGGTCACAAATGCCATACATCCAATGAAAAAAAAAAAAAAAAAAAAAAAAAAAAAAACAACTAGCGCGATCGAAATCGATTACACTGCGACGCATAGTTAAACTGACAATCATTTATCTGTGACGTGTAAATTAGCTACAAGCACAATGACTGTAGATAACGTTTAGTCGAAACATATGTTGCAATTTGTTTAAAACCTGTTTGAGGATATGTATGAAACAGAATACTACATTCGTGTCCGTCAGATACCAATTACTTTACAACACATTATATACATTATGTAAACTATATTACAATACATTATATAAAAAATGTATTCAACTCGCTTTCGATCGTTAGATACATTTTGAAACAACTCGCTGAAATATAAATATATCTAACAACCACTGGTGTATCGTTCTCTATATATCTCGTCTAGAGATGAGCACCCCTCAAACCAAGACACTTTAATATCTCTGCTGTTTGGCCACCACACAGGCCTCTACTACTCATTACTTTACTTTCAGCATTTTTATTTGTTTTTGTATTATTTGTGTACACCACCATCACAATATCCATTGGTAGTGGTTTTGTCAGTAATTTCAGATATGTTCAGTACAAAAAGAAAAAGAGATCTTAAAAGCATAATACATCTTACAAAACAGAAGTGCAAATGATCCATACTCTCGTGTGTGACCAATTAAAGAAAGAAAGAAAACAAAACGTACGTTCGTCTAAGAAGATAGCGTTAATGAAACATTGATGTTTAAACATCACATACCTTAACTTCTGACTGTTACGACCATATTCAAATGAGTGTTGCAGGTTTGTAGATTAAATAAACTTGGTATACATTGTTTACGGGCTGAAGCCAGGGCTTGCGCCTTTAAGATAGGTTTGACTCGATATATAGTGATAGCAGTATTAAAAAATATATATATATATTGTCAGTAGATGAGGACAAATACGCCACCTGCCACCCGAGACACGTTAATACCTGTGTTGAATGTGACTTCAATATTTAGCACTCAATGTTAATGGTTACTAATGTATAGCTCTGGCTGAAAAACACTATACAATGGACGGTTAATGCATACACCACCTGAGACCGGGTTTTTAATCACCAATTCAAATCCCATTGATGACAGTAGTAGCATAAGTGTCTAAACCTTCTATATACAGCGCATCATTCAACATAAACACGGATATAAGCAGTATTACCATTTCGTATACCTCATTCCATGTTCAGGTAAAAATAGCTCAACAATAACAATGGCGTTTCGTTCTTGTACATAACCATCATGTATTATTCTAATTGTGTGCTTGTATGTCACAATTTCATAACGAAATGCTTTTGTATATGTTATTCATTTTGTATTAGTCAGCTAACCACTGTTTTTTTTCTCTCGACATAACCATATGTCCGACGCCGATATCACCGTAGTTAACATGTGTTGAGTGCGTCGTTAAACAAAACAAAACAAATCATTTTGTATTAATATGTCATATGCGTAAGGTGAGAGGCTAATACATTACATACCTGTCTGTCTGTTTGTTCGTCTGTCTCTCTGCGGTGCTACCAGTCTTCCTATAAACCATCTGTAACCGCGCCCTCCTTGTTCGTAAATTATACGAAACTCCATCGCACACATACCATACAAATTGCATGTATCATATTCCAGAGGCGGGGTGCAGGGTGCGGTAGTATATGTGAGGAGCGGGGTGGACAGACCCAGTACCACACACACACATACAGAGAGAGAGAGAGAGAGAGAGAGAGAGAGAGAGAGAGAGAGAGAGAGAGAGAGAGAGAGAGAGAGAGAGAGAGAGAGACAGAAATACAGACAGACAGGCAGACAGACACCGAGACACACACACAAATATATATATATATAGAGATATACAGAGATAAACAAATGCATAGACAGACAAAACAAAATATATACACACACATCTTGCTATTTCTGTTTAATCTTTTGCGAAAACATGACAAACATTTACATCGCATACAATTTCTACAAAACACAACCCACCACCCAAGTAATGATACAATTTATAATGATTGGTTTGCTGCAGCAAATGACGCAACAGTGTTATTGACCACACCCAATTTCTAACTGTAAAACTCGGACCAATGAGAGACATGCAGTGTGCGTATTAAAGACGCGAAACCTCCGCAGTGCGCCGTTTTCTGCTGTTATAGATGTGAAGACTATCGATATACTGAAACCTTCACTCAGGAAAAGTTACATTGGTATTGTGCGTTTTGTTTACAGCCACGAACTAATTATTAACTTTGAAGGTAAGTATGTCTGCTCATTTTTCTGTTCGTGGTTTTATTTACAATTTCTACGATATTTGTGAAAACTAAATTGTAGCGGGTTTTTTTGTTGTGTTTTTTTTTTTTTTTACTTTAGCCTAATATCTAAGTAGCATGCTCTCTACCAGTTGAAGAGAGGATCTCGTGGTAATTATCTGTTAACGACCGAGTAAATATTGGTACGTTTCTCTTCAACTATCGCTCACTACATCAACATCTTTCAAAATTATAAACAGCTAGCGTTATGAGAAAGAAAGAAAGGAAGAAATGTTTTATTTAACGATGCACTCAACACATTTTATTTACGGTTATATGGCGTCACACATATGGTTAAGGACCACACAGATTTAAAGAGAGCACCCTCTGTTGCCACTGCATGAGCTACACTTATGTCGATTAACAGAAAGGGATCTTTTATTTGCGCTTCCCACATGCAGGATAGCACAAACCATGGCGTTTGTTGAACCGGTTATGGAAGGTGCAAGTGGTTTATCACTACCAAGTGAGCCTTGCGGAGCAGTCACTGAGGGTTTGGAGTCGGTATCTGAATTAAAAATCTTCAACGGACGAGTTTAAAATAAAGAAAAAACAACAAAGAAAACAAAGCAAATTTTATATATATATACAGAGAGAGAGAGAGAGAGAGAGAGAGAGAGAGAGAGAGAGAGAGAGAGAGAGAGAGTATATTTTTAATATGGAAACTATCAACAGATACAAATACCGATTGACTAGACGAGGTTTATATCTTACATATTACGAAACACGAGTAGTGAAATCTATGTATCCTATAACACTTCTAAAATAACAATGTAGTTCAATTGTTTAGGTTATCCATACACACACGCACACACAAAATGCTGGGAGTAGTTGTTAGATAAGCTAGCCGTTTGTTAGCACATACATTAGTGTAATAAAGGAGCACAGCATTGGCCGTTTCGATTGTCAGCGGTTACCTGTATATTAAATATCATGTTTTCTGTTAGCCACGACAGGATAGTGGCATCAAACGTCATGCACTAGGCATGTGAAAACGTTCAATTTCTACATTGTTGATGTGTATTATCAAACATACTGAATTAAAATACCAGATACAAATATAATGAAAATTGTGTAGTCGGATCTTTTGAATAAGTCATTTTAAAGTGGCACTGTCTGGAATATCTTGTTATTATTATTTAAGCATATAGAACAGAAAATCTCATTAGGTTTGGTGCATATAAGACCCCGCAGTCTGAATTTGTTTCACTACATTGGCTTTTCCAAGTTAAAAATAAACGCAGAATTTTGAAAGTAGGACACTTTTGGCGGGCCCTCACTGGGCTAAAAATAGTACGGTTCGGGTATTGTTGCATTACAAAAACCGAGCAGTCAGTTCGTAGCAGACAATTACGATAGCAATCAGCTTCAGCACTCATGTCAACGTTATGAACATCGGACTCGTACGCATTTCGATTGCTACCTTTATTTCACACTTTTAAACATACTGTTATGCTATTTTTTATTATTCACTACAACTTAAAATGTTTAGAGTTTTAAAGAGTATCTTCATATAAAAACAACACAAAAACAAAATGACAACCAAGACTAATTTTCACGGTCTTATTGTTACTAATATCCGATATAAATACAACTTAACCATTTTATTAAGCACTTTTCTAATATCTGAAGTATCACTATAAAAATCCTTCTGTACTACGGAAATATAGTATGTTCAGCTAATTTCGTATAAATTACACCACAACACGCATTATAAACCGGCCTCGGTGGCCTAGCGGTTAAGTCGCTGGACAACAGGCTGGTAGGTACTGGGTTCGCAGCCCGGTACCGGCTCCCACCCAGAGCGAGTTTTTAAAGACTTATTGGGTAGGTTATGGCCGCTACACCCTCTTTTCTCTTTCACTAACAATAACAACTAACCACTAATTTCTATTTTGTCCTGGACAGACAGCTCAGATAGCTGAGGTGTGTGCCCAAGACAGGCGTGTGCTATAACAGTTTGCTCTGAATATGCACGTTAAACAAAAAAGTAAAAAAGTAAGTAAAAGCATTATAAAAGGCGTACGAGTCCGGGGTTTACAACGTCGTCATGCGTGTCTGCTGCTAACGTAAATTGCCTGCGATGAATAATTTCTAGAATCCGTACGGAATTACAAAATGGCGAACATTATTCTAACTGGCTAGTAAGCATTTGACGATATGCGTTAATGACGACAACTCGCGAGTGAATTAAAAGCGCAGTTATGCTTGTATTTGAAGTTAGAACTTGACTGTATACGACTGAAACCAGCCAATGCAGCTTTAATCAAGTGTGACGTATCGCTGGGCACACTATTTCGCGCGATCCGCCGTTCTGTTCGCGTGTTGGTTACGCAAAATTCGTTCAGAAATTAAAACTGACAGACTTCACGATTATGGAATTTTGAATGGAGCATTAATAAGCCAATGAAAAAAAGGTGCGCAGTTTGATTTGAGGAAATTTTGGCGCAAATTTTGAACGGTCAATCTAATCAACATTCGAGCTAGTATAGGTTTAGACTTAGTATATCGAGAGTAGCTCGTTAATTAGACTTAGGTGTTGCTGTGGTGTCTCCCTAGGTTGCCCATACGCAAAATTAAATTTACGCGAACCGCAAATCGGTTACGTCGTGACCTGTAGAAGTTCAGAAATTAAAACTGACAGACTTCACGATTACAGGATGTTTATTCATGCAGACATACTACTATTATTCCGGCCAATGTTTTAGACTGATGTTTAGATACATGCGCCCGAAGGCTCTGAATAGAGATGAGCCAAACGTCTTAAAAACATGTGCATGGACCGCTAAAGTGCATAAATTATCTGCTGCTATTCTATCCCTAAAGGAATATATGTAGACATAATATTGGATTGCCTGTAATTTTACAAAGGTTGAAAACGGGTTTAACGTAAAAAATAATGAAAAAAGGGTCACAAAAGCTGAAAATACTAACATCGCATAATCAGCTTTAAATAACAAATATTTGGAACATCACTGTAGTATTGAAGTACCAGCAATAAAGTGAAAGTAGCATCGCCACCGCAAAACATCAGTGTCAAATTATTGTGGTCTTTCTGTTTATGTTATTATAAGATTTATTTTTATTAATCTAATATGTGCACCAAGGAGTAGTCTGTTTTATAGTTCAGAGGAACTGGACATTTGTTGTGAACAACAATGATAATAATAATAATTATTATAATAATTATAATAAAATAATAATAATAATAAATCTACAACGCTACGATCGCAAGTCACTTTTTTCGATATGCAAGCATTAAAGAAACTGTTTTATAAAACGTTTTCTTTTTTAACATTATGCTTGAGCTAAAAACATGCATTTAAAATATAATTTCAAAACTACTTTGAGGTAACAATTCAGGTAATCCACAGGTTGCGCAAATATTATTCGGGTAATCGAACAATTGGTTACCTAGGTAACAACCATGTGAACCGAATATTGTCCCCTGTATCGGCCATACAATATGTTCCTTCTTTTTTATGCAGCCGCGTTATTCTTGGCTCTGTCGCTCATTGTCAAGTAAATAGTGTCTATTGACATATTATATTTAATATAAATGGCGGATGGGAATTCTGACAGACACAGGCGCTCGAGCGCACGCACACACAAACATACACATATACACACAAACAAGCATACACACCGCCGGAATTGTGGTATATAGAGAGAGAACGGAGGAAGAGAGAGATCGAGTCGTGGAACAAAGAAATGTTTTATTTAACGACGCACCCAACACATTTTATTTACGGATATATGGCGTCAGACATATGGTTAAGGACCACACATATTTTGAGAGGAAACCCGCTGTCGCCACTCCAAGGGCTACTATTTCCGATGTTTTTTTTTTTTTCTTGTTTTTTTTTCGCTTCCCACATGCAGGATAGCACAAACCATAGCCTCGGTGCAAGTGGTTTACACCTACCCATTGAGCCTTGCGGAGCACTCACTCGGGATTTGGAGTCCGTATCTGGATTTAAAATGCCATACCTCGACTGGAATCCGACCTCGGTACCTACCAACCAGTTGACCGATGGCCTAACCACGACGCCACCGAGGCCGGTGAGTCGTGGAAC
>JAECMU010029215.1:4039-17667 GCA_016106625.1 Dracogyra subfuscus | reverse complement strand
ACAAATGATTTAACGAATATGTTTATTGAAATTCTACTCTGAAATACTCGAGTCGAGTCGAGCATATGTCACGTGATCTAAAAAAGCTATATTTTTGGTCAGTGACCAAAAATATAGAAATTTATCTAGTCATCATATCTTGCCACTATTTATAGTGATTGCAGGATAAATAAACTTTATTCCATTCTTATGTCACTTTAGGTGTACATGGGAAAATATTCATGGTGTTGTACATATGTACACAAACTGCAATGTTTCACCCACACATGGTTATTTCTAATTCCCTGTGATATGTAAGAGCACATTAGAAATATTGTGTCCTATTCCTATAGGGTAGATGTTTATCGGTATATCAGACGTAAAAACCTTGTGTTTTAATCACACACTAAAACAATAGAAATAAACATGTGTCAGACGTATTTGTGTGAAATATAACTACATGTATACAATTTATAAATTACAAATAAATACAAATTATAGATATTATCTCTGTTTGAAGAAAATGAAAAACAATTCACAGGTGCATCACAGGAAGGGGGTTCAGGGGCTGGAGATGACCCCCCACCCCACCCCCCTCGGCCATGTGTTTTATTTAATTTAGGTTTTTGTTTTAAAAGAAACCTTAAATATTAGCCATAAATGAAACTAGTTCAGTGCAAAGATGAACACCATTCAAAATTTCAAGGTAACACTTATGACTACATTGGGTGGAGGGGAGGCTCATGACCTTTCATATACCAGTCATGGTGCACTGGCTGGAATGAGAAATAGCCCACTGGGTCCACCAACGGGGATTGATCCCAAACCAACCGTGCATCAAGCAAGCGATTTACCACTGGGTAACATCCTGTCCTTTCAAAAGTATAAAAGTTTGTTTGACACCACTAGAGCACATTGATTTATTTATCATTAGCTCTTGGATATCAAACATTTAGTAATTTACACATATAATCTTAGAGAAGAAACTTGGTACAATTTTCAATTAGTAGCAAACACTCCTTCAACAGAATGAAACAAAGAAATGTTTTATTTAACGATTCACTCAACACATTCCATTTATGGTTATATGGTATCAGACATATGGTTAAGGACCACACAGATATTGAGAGGAAACCTGCTGTCGCCACTTCATGAGCTACTCTTTTCGATTAGCAGCAAGGGATCTTTTATATGCACCACCCCACAGACAGAGTAGTACATACCACGGCCTTTGATATACCAGTCGTGCTGCACTGGTTGCAATGAGAAATAACCCAATAGGCCCACTGCCGGGGATCGATCCCACACCGACAGCGCTGTACCACTGGGTTACATCCCACCCCATCTGCCCCTTCAACAGAGAATAACAACATAATGACCTTAAGTTGTGCATCAAGCTGTTTCTTTTCGATGGGAGGACATGGAGACAAGATGAGCGGGTTTGTTTCAGATTTGGGGGCGGGCCGGAGCACAGCGTTGAAGCTGAATGTGGGGGTCCTCGGCTGGTGGTACTCCATGATCTCCTTGTATATCACTTCCCGCAGCATGTCCTTGTCCATGTTCTGAAACACATGATGGCATCAAGTAGGTCAAACATTAGCACCAAAACAAGGAAACACATATGTATTTATCAGAGAAAAAAATCGCTTTTTTATGTAGCATACAGAGAACAAATATTGGAGTACATATATTTGTCAAAACAAATCATAAATATGGGATAGAATCAAGCAGATAAAAAACTAGAACGAAAACAATTTAGGCCTAAATATATTAATTAGAAAGAAATCACCGTAACAATATTATGTAGGTCAAATCAGGTCATAGGGCTTTACGTGCACATTCAGAGCAAGCTGTTGTAGTGAATGCCTATTATGTAGCATACAGATGAGAGAAAAAAATTGGCAGTATTTGTCAAAGAAAATCATAAATATGAGATAGGATCAAGTAGATGAAAACTGAAATGAAAACAATTAAATATATTAATCAGAAAGGAATCACTGTTTAATAATATTATGTAGCATATAGAGAACAAATCTTGGAGTGTTTGTCAAAGAAAATCATAGTGCAGTGAATCCTGTTGAAACTGGATAAGTCAGAGATCTAATATTTATCAGATTTAGGCAGGGTCCGGTGGTTACATGTTCATATTTTAGAATTTAGAAAATTCGGTACAATGAAACTTGGTCTGTTTTGACAGGGTTCTGGTTTATTCAAGATTTAGTAAACCTGTTTGTAATGTTTTCATAAGATTTAGTTAATATGTGCGACATTATGCTGTCATGATGGAGATGACTTTAGTACTGTGATTTAGTAAAAATCAAAACTATACATGTAATGCTATTTTAAGAAGTGTTATAGGATAAATAGAATCCATTACTCGTGTTTTTAAATATGTAAAATATCAACCTTGTCTAGTTAATTAGTTAACAGAGCTGCAACAAATATTAATTATGTTCAGGGCTTCTAGAATACGGTAGCCCGACTCCCGTGGCTAGTGTTTTTTTTCGGTCGGGCTACTAATTTATCAGTTTTACCATGCCCGACGGCTAGTGGATTTATTAACACACACACACACACAAAAAACGAGATGGTGGCAATCGAAAACTGGGATATCGAGAGGCCACACCAGCAACGGTAATCGAGGGCCGCTTCCTGTTAATAACGATTTCTATAACTTTAATCCGGACTAAAAAAACGAACAAGCGGATTAATTAGCCTAACCTTTACCACTATCAATAACAACGCAGACTAAGTTGTTGGAGTAAGTTAATTGCTGTAGCTGATTAAACAACTTGTTAAACTTAGAGCATGACAAGTTGTAATAACAAACTGTTAAATCTTTTCACTAGTATTTAATTGATCATCATGAAATTGATGTAACCGATCGTAAAACATCGACCAGATTACCGGCTGTACTGACACCGAGTATTTTAGCTCACCGGTGCCCAATCAAAGAACATGGGATTTGGGCGACATCAGCCTGATTGAGTATTAATACAGGACAGTGTGTAATTGTTTCTAAAACCTTATATCTGATTTTAAACTTCAAACATAATAATAATTAATCAGTGTAATAGCGATCTTGCGACCGGAAACAAGAAACGACATCATGCAGAATTCAGCGTAAGCCTTATAATGTTTGCTTATTTTAATAATCACGGTTATTAATTTTAACGGCATGCATTTAACATGTATGACTGCAATGATCTGTAACTTATTATTTTTACTTTGTAAAATCTTTGAACCAAAGTAATAAAAACAGACCGACAACGAGTGTCAATTTGAATACACATGCCAGTTCAGGGCCGACAGACAGAAAACAAAATGTTAGCTAGACTGGTGTGTGCACTTAACGTTAAACCAAATGGACACGACAAACACCAATCTATAAGTTTACGCACGTTAGGAAGAATATTCGTTGGCTGAACTGAGGACAACTCTTGACACGAATATACGTCACGCTTCAGAGTCGGCCGACACCCGCGTGTTATGAGACATCGTTGCGGACATTAAACAATACGATTACGCAAAAGTAAATCTTGATGTAAATTTGTAGAAAAATATTTGCATCAATGAATACCTAACTGCAGTTTTTGTTTATTCCTTTGTCTTTGTTAATTTTGTACCCATGGTCGAGAGCAGGCATGCAGCTCGCGATCGCGGGTAATGAATATGCAGTATTTGTATGCAAATTGCAGTTAAATGTACACTGAATAAAATTAGTATACAATAATCATATTTGTTAGATAATTTTAGATATAAATGTGTAAGACTGTGAGGTGACATTTAATAAGTTAGGTGGATTTTAAAAAGACCGTAAATTAACGGGTTTTTTTTTTCTTCTTCGTCTTGTAATAAATGGTTATTCTTAGCCGATGTATTTTGCAAGCAGCAATCATAGGCCTAACAAGCATTTAACACGACGCTGAAATCAACAACAACATCATGGCACAAATTATGAAATTGTTTGGGATGGAAATTGATGGGTCACTTTAAAAAAAAAAAAGCAATTCAAACTAACATTTTCAATATGGCTAATAAAAATTCCATTTGGCTAATATTTTGGCTACAGGCAATTTTGATCCAGGGTGAGCCCTGTGCATGGTAAAAAAAATTAGTGACAAGAGGGGGATGTCAAAACTAAATTATGTCTCATTATAAATGTAATTAAATGTATTTTGCTGTTATTTTGCTGTTACTTGCTCATAAATGTTTCGCCAAATTTGAGTTTTGTTTTACTTAGTAGTATTAGTACAAATGTACATAAAGTAGGGCTAGTGAATTTTGAATCATGGCTAGTGAATTTTGAAAATCACTGATCCCATGGCTAGTGGATTTAAATTTTTTTCTAGAAGCCCTGAATGTTAGAAGAGGTTGATATTTTACATATTAAATAAACACTTTTGACGAATCCTCTGTATAGGATGGAATCAATAAAAGTGCTTTATCAGTAAACATGAATAGTTAACTCTAGAGGAAGGCAACAATTATGCAGACACTCTTAAAAAAAAAAAAAAATTATTAATCACTGGACATCGAACATTTGATATTTCTAACATATAATCTGAGAGTGAACCTGCAACATTTTTCAATTAACAGCATGTGATCTTTCATATGCACTTTCCCACAAACAGGACAACACATAACCTTCGATATACCAGTCATGTTGCACGGTCTGAAATGAGAAATAGCCCAATGGGCCCACCGACTCTTGTGTGGCACAGGTTGGTGTAGTATAAAACCAATCAGAAAATGGACTTAAGCACCTCAGGTAAATGCTCTACCAACTCAGCTAGATGTTGCCTCTCTACTAAAATGGTTACAACTTTAAGAATGGTCTCCACACATATCTCGGGGCGGGATGTATTCCTGTGGTAAAGCACTTGCCCATTTGACTATTTCTCATTTCCGCCAGTGCACCATGACTGGTATATCAAAGGTTGTGGTATGTGCTATCTTGTCTCTGGGATGGTGTATATAAAAGATCCCTTGCTACTAATGGAAAAATGTAGCAGATTTCCTCTACCGTATTTTCCCATGTATTATGCGCACCGGTGTATAATGCGCACCCCCCACTTTGAACGTTTATTCCAAGAAAAAAACCATGAACCACAATATAATGCGCACCGTTTTTTTAAACCCAAAAATTGACAGTGAATGCAAGTTGCACCGTTTTTTCCAGACACCAAAACTAACGAAAAGCGAAAGTAGCAGTATATTCAAGAAACAAAACTTATTTTATGTACGTGAGTACATAGACCTACATGTCACATTAAACAAAGGCTAGTACTTGCGTACTTACATGCCACAGACTCACACGTGCATAAATGAAAACAAAATTATATACCCATACGCGGTAAATGACTAATAAATAAATGAAAACAAAAATATAGCATAATACATTTGGTTCTCGTGGGTGACGTGAATGCGCAAGATTTCTAAATTTATAATAGCGTGGTATATTTCCGGTTTGCCGGTAATGGCCGAATTAAACCTCATGGCAATTAAAAACAATTACGGTCCAGTTTTGTCATTTTTATGCACTTTTTGGCAAGGTATAGATACTTTTAAAGATTTAATTTTTAAGCATCACAAGTGAAAAGCGATTTTAAAGAAGGTTTTGGTGTTTCATTGTAATGAACACTGTCAATAACCTGTAAAGTACCGTAAACAACCGATCGGCGATTTTTTTTTAATGGGTGATCGCTGGACATTTTTAAAAAGACAGTTTTTCTATTGCTATGTATAATGCACACCCCCATTTTTAACCGGTATTTTCTGGAAAAAAAGTGTGCATAATACATGGGAAAATACGGTATTTCAAAATTACCAATTTTTGACATCCAATAGCCAATGATTAACAAATCAATGTGCTCTAGTGGTGTCGTTAAGTAACACATACTTTTCACACATACCTCCTTCTCGAAGTCAAATTTGAAAGCTGGCACGCAGATGGGTTCATCATCTGGGTCGTGGTACTTGTTGAGGAAGAGGTGCTCCAGAGCCTTGTCCACAGAAATTCTGTCAGCCGGGTCAATCACCAGCATCTTACTCAACAAGTCCACAGCCTTCTTACTTGCCTTCGGAAACAGCGTCTTCCACGGAATGGCCGTCCTCTGACCAAGCTCTGTGGGAAAATGTAATTAACGAGAATTAATGATTTGAGGAATTTTTTAATTATTCACAACTCTCCAGCAGCTGTTAACGACAGTACTGAACTAAAATGACCTTACTGAGTTCAGAAGAGAAAACCCCAGATTACACCCAAATTAGTAAGATGTAAAGCCCTATGTAGGCAAGTATTAATTACATCTTAACCACTATTTTTACAAAATGCACATAAAAATAAAAGCCTTTTGCCATTTTTGAAAAAAAATTCCATCCTTTTTTTTACATTAAGTCGCAATAAAATTGTTGACCAAAACAATATTTAATGAACTAGAAATTCACTTGCTAGAATTGCCAGAAAAATCCCAGAAAACATTTCAAGAGAGAAATCTATGTACGACAATCTCATCTTCCATTTAGCTGAAGATGAGTTCATATTATATTTTAATTTATAATGCTCTAAAATACATCTTAGAGGTCCTAGTCTTTCACACACTGTCACAACCGTAGTCACCCCGTACTGTCTTTATTTCTAGTAGGCGATATCAAAAGTTCGAAACTTAGCAAAAATATGGTGGCCCCAAAAAAGAATAATGCATGTTGCCAAATTATGGTAAGGGAATCACGAGCAAGACTTTAATGTGGAAGACATATATTAATAGTAGCTCATGTGTTATAGATCTAAAGAAGAAATTATTATTTGGGTGATCAACAGAATTATTTTTTTAATATTAAAGTTGCCCAAACAGGACAATGGTTGCATCTGGTGACCTGGCCACGTGCTGATTCATGCCCTGGATATTTTTTCTTAGCAGGCTATATTTTCTGTCCTATTTCGTGCCTGGTAGCTATCGATATATTTATACGTTAGGTAATACTGGTCGAGAACACCCACTTTTGATGATGTCTCTGATGATGACATTCTGACAGTTCTTGAGCAGCTCATCGGATGGAGACCCCAACAAGCCCACAATCAGCTTGATCTGCGAGATGTAGTCTTTGCCTGAAGAAAAACAAAGGAAAGGAATGTTTCTTTAATCCGTGACCTTTGGGTGTTAAACATATTGTGACTGTAACATTTGCTGTAGTGTCAGACTCAGAGAAGAAACCACTGCTGCTACAGGTTGCTCCTAAGAATTATTAGCAAGGAGATAGATCAAAATATTGTTTAATTGCAATTCGCCAAACAAGGGACTCTTGGGGGAGAGGGGCATTGAACAAATATGTAACACAAAATAAAGCATATTAATTTTTATTCACCTTCTATCAAGGTAATGTTTTGTAACATTAAGACTGCCACCCTCAAAAGAATGCAATGCTTGTCAACATTCCCCCTAGTGCTGGGATAAATCCTCAAATTTGGGCAAAATTACAGTTATATTTGGGAAAACTATAATAGTTATAATGCATATTTTACCCATAGTATTGCTCCTGGACAGTTCTTGTGCAAACTACATATTTACAGCTCCATTGTAGAAGAGAGTTGTATATTAAAAGCAGGGCATGTGTCCAATCCTGTCACTTATGTTTATGTATGTTATAAAACATGTTTCTAACTGAAACCCAGCATAATAAAATCATATCATAATGTGTATTAAAATATCAGTTTACATAAAAACAACCCATTGAAAAAACCCACAAAAAACACACATTACAACTGAATTTTACAATTCACTACAGTATCTATTTCAACTTGCCTGGAAACAGATGTTTCCGACCGAGCATTTCTGCAAAAATGCAGCCAACAGACCACATGTCTACCGCTGTACCATACTCAATCAGCGATAGGAGGATTTCTGGTGCACGATACCACCGAGTCGCAACGTATTGAGTCATAAAAAATGCAGGTTCATCACGTTCATAGAATATTCCACGAGACATGCCTGCAAGAATAAATATGATAAATAAGTCACCAGAAAACAAATATCACTGGTACCTTATTTAAATTTACATACATTTACCTGTTTTGCAAGTTACCAAATCTAATATGGCAGTCTTCACTCACTCACTGATGCCTTCAATTCTAAAAATCCAGTATACACACAAAGTCAACAATTCTATGTTCATACTTACATGCACTGAAGTCACCAATACTATTATTAGTATTTTCCCTAGCTTGTTTTGGCATGGTGCAGCACCATGCCTCAATAGTCTAGCACCATCTTGCCTTAATCAGCACATGCTGCATGCCCTAAGATTAAACAAGCCTTTTTCAGTAATTAATTCTAAAATTGTCTTGATGAAACACACGAATAGGTATTATTAATTAATAAAATATGCCTTTTATAGCTTTTGCCATTCTTTTATTAAAGCAAGAACATAAATTACATTAAAGTTTATTTCAATTAATGTTTGTGTATTTTTCAATGAAAAACAAGTGTCCTAAAAATGGTGAAAATGCCCCCAAAGTGTTTGGTCTACCATGCTTTGCCAAATTTCTAGGAAAATCACTAATTATGTTCATACCTACAATTCTAACATACATGTACATGTAGAAAACTTCACTTTGTCTCCACACTTACCAAAGTCACCAATTCGAATGTGGCAGTATTCACACTTACCAAAGTCACCAATTCGAATGTGGCAGTATTCACACTTACCAAAGTCACCAATTCGAATGTGGCAGTCTTCATTCACAAGTAGATTACTCGGCTTCAGGTCACGATGGATAACATTAGCCGAGTGGATGTACTTCAGGCCTCGGAGAATCTGGTACAAGAAATATCTGATGTGCTCTTCACTCAAGTCCTGATCTGTGTAGATAATTTTGTGAAGATCACTTTCCATCAAGTCAAACACAACATAAATCTCTTTAAAATCTTTATATGGCTCGGACGGCTTCAGAATTTCTCGAATTGAAATGATGTTGTCGTGTTTGAAATGCTTGAGAATCTTAATCTCTCTGTAGGTACGTTTTGTTAACGTCAGTGCTTCAAAAACGTTAGGGATCTTCTTTATGGCAACTTTGTCATTAGTTTTCTTGTGAATAGCTGAACACACCACACCATATGCGCCAATACCGATGTTTTCGAGGGCCTTATAGTCCGTGTTTTCAAGGTCAAACTTCACGTTCAGCGATCTCTTCTCTAAGTTTTTACGAAACTGTTCCATAGCAGCCTTATTTTTCAGTGGAAAGTTACTAGCCATGCTGTTTTAATGTCAGAAAACAATCATTCTGAAATGACAAAAGAAAGAAAATTACCGTATATATAAAGGCTTCTAGATTATGGTAGCCCCACTCCCATGGCTAGTGAGATTCAGTATTGGGCTAGTAAATAATTACTATAACTAGCCCGACGGCTAGTGGAAACAAAATCTTGTCAAATACTGCAATTAAATATTTCGTAAATGTGAATATAATGACCCCTCTTTCCACTCCAATCTAAGGATTTTAAAGTTTAGCCTCCCTTTAGGTAACATATTTGATTATTACTATTAGTAAAATCGTATTTATTTAAAGTAGGGCTAGTATATTTTTAATCATGGCTAGTACATTTTTAAAATCACTGATCTTGTGGCTAGTGAATTTTTATAAAATTCTAGAAGCCCTGTATATGTACACTTAATAACAGAATTATTAATGTTTTCAAGGCTATAACTCTACTACCACTCCCCAATTTGCTTATTTTAAAAACAATTGATGAATTTTATTTTAATTTCACAAAAAAACTCAGTTTCTGCAGCTTGTAAAGTGTTATAGATACATGTAATTTGGCGAATTAATTGTTTGCTTGTCCAGAGCTAGCCCTCTTTGGCACTCATCAAATTTGCCAATTGCAAATTTTAAAAAGAATTGGCAAATTTTATTTTAATTTGGCAATATAGTTTCATAAAATAATTGATATTAAGTTTTAAAAAGTTTGAGAACACTGATTTATTAATCATCGGCAAATGTAAGCCAAACACTTCTTTATTCCTTGAGCATAAATTTACTGGTCATGAGGGATTGTTTGGGGGGGGGGGGATATCCAAGCAGGTTGCATTTAAAGGAATAACTTTGAACCTACACTAGAACCAGCCTCGGTGACCTAGCGGTTAAGTCGCCGGACAACAGGCTGGTAGGTACTGGGTTCACAGCCCGGTACCGGCTCCCACCCAGAGCGAGTTATTAAGGACTCATTGGGTAGGTGTATGGCCGCTACACCCTCTTTTCTCTTTCACTAACAACTAACCACTAATTTCTATTCTGTCCTGGACAGACAGCTCAGATAGCTGAGGTGTGTGCCCAAGACAGGCGTGCACTATAACAGCTTGCTCTGAATGTGCACGTTAAACAATATTGAAAATGAAAAAAATTAAAAACCTACACTATCACGGTTATTTTGATAACATTAGATCTCTTGATACCAAGCAGCTCTGTGATTAACCAACTATCTATCTCAAAACAATATTTATCTCTTCAAGAACAATAAATAAAAATTGGATTTCCTAATTTTAAATAATTGTTTATGTTCAGAATATAAATACTGTACCGTCATACAATTTCGATCAACATATGTTTTTGATACCTGTATTGCGAGATTATGCAATTATGTTATCAGCCTGAACAGAAACAATGAAGTGTCTTTTTTTTTTCTCTCATTAAATCTACTTCAAAAGCTACCAATATTATGTTTTAATTATAATATTAATACCATATATATTGTGCATGTTATGAGTTTTTGCTAATGCAATATTTTGGTACTAAAGAAATGCTTCACATAGTGAAATTCAGTTATCTGAAATCCCTGCAAAGTTATTGTCTGCTATGCTGACATCAGATCTGTCAAACCGGCCTCAGTGGCATCGTGGTTAGGCCATCAGTCTACAGGTTGTTAGGTAATGGGTTCGGATCCCAGTTGAGGCAAGGGATTTTTCATCCAGATACTGACTCCAAACCCCGAGTGAGTGCTCCACAAGGCTCAATGGGTAGGTGTAAACCACTTGCACCGACCAGTTAAAGGAGGACACAATCAAGGCATTTGGCCTGGTATGCATATTCAATAATATATATAGCACATAATGTGATTATTGCTTAATATCAACAATTACTGATATAAGTGTGGAGTTAATTAATAAAACGGTTAAATGTGGTGGCTATTATATATAACGGGTGCAACCATTTTGTATCATCCCAGTGAATACGCCCTCTGGCAAGCTGGTGGTTACGTAACGTGTCACGTCAGGAATTAGTCTTGAACTGAAGAAACAAAACATACCTGATTTTTGCGGATGCATCCCAATATTATTTAATAATAATCATCCCAGTAAGCTAGCAACAATTACTAGTACATGTATATATAAATAACTGTATCATGGTTTAAATGAACCCACATACTTAAATTATAATCGGAGTGTTTTCTTAGTTAATTGGTCGTTTCTTTTCATGGTCTGTACCTGTGGTTCTTGATTGGCAGGTGTGTATTTAGACGTTCCTCAGACACTGTCTAGACACACTAAAAAGACAGGCCTCTTTTATTAAGATCACAGGGTATTGTGTGATAACCTCAAAGTATAATGGATTTTACCAGCCATCCCCCTTTATTACTGTAAGTAATTTTTTAAAACCTTTGAAAGTTTGATCAAGTAGACTTTCCCATCTAAAATCACAAAACTGACCAATTACATGTATGTAGTCCCAAAGAAAAGAAAATCATCATTCTACCAATAGGCCTAATAATATGCATTTTTTTCTTTGGATTTTTTAAAGGGACATTCCCGAGTTTGTTGCATTGTAAGATTTTTCCGACTAATAATATTTTTCTACGATTAAAAATACATATTAAATATATTTTCTTGTTTAGAATACCAATGTCTGTATATTTAATATGTTTCTGGTCAGCTTAATATTTGTAAGAAGCCGAAAATGGATTTCGCCTTCAAATAATTTTTTACGTACGAAAAAATATATTTTATTATAATATTAGTCGATTACATATTCAAATATTGCAGCAAACTCAGGAATGTCCCTTTAAAAGAAAACAAATACTATAATTACATTTTGTTATATTAATGCAAATTGAAATATATTTAGTTAAATAGTTTATTATACTATCAAGTCATTTATGTTGTTTTACAAGTCAGGTTGATGAAAGCGAAGCGTCTTGCGGCCTTGTCGTAAATTAGAGCGTTTGTTTACATTGTGCATAACAGAAGTTCGACGGAGCTGACGTCACTTCGCCCCAAACTACACCACCGGACGTCACAAAAATGGCTGCCCCCAGTTAGCAGGATTAATCATGTTTTCTTTAATTAATTTTAAAATTACGCGTTTTTCATTTGTTAATCATTAACTTAATGTGTCAGTATCTGAGTATGTGTTGGTGGTCCGGGAATGTATCTTTCCAATACATAAGGCTCTTGTTGGAGTTTACTCTACCTTTAATGCCCATAAAAGTGTACGAAAACCGTAATGCCTACAATGGCCAGGAGTTTTTGGAAAATCGAAACGATGAACAGACAGAACTTCAAAATCGTAAATGAACCAAAGGCTATTTTTTCCAACTTCCTGCTCCCATAAACCAAAAATAAAGGGAAGTAATTCATTTTGCAATTGGCGCGCTCGTTTGGCAATTCCAGAAATCGGAATAATCGAAATCACAAATGAGGTTCGCAGAATTAAGATTCCACATAATTCCAACAATTTTAGACTTGTAGGTGGTGTGAGCATAATCAAAGATAGCGGATGTTATAATGTATGCTTTCAGAGGTCAGAGGCCATTTGCTCAATTTCAAAATTAAAAAAAAAGAAAAAAGAACAAATTCACCTTGTCCTTGGCACTAGGCCTATCATTTTTAAACGACACTGCGAATCTGCATTTATTTTCACTACAAGTTTGAGTACAATGTGATATATAATATATTTTCTCGTCCCCTTTTTTGTTGGTTGTCTGTATGCCCCCTCCCCTCTCTCTCTCTCTCTCTCTCTCTCTCTCTCTCTCTCTCTATATATATATATATATATATATATATATATATTATATTATATTATATTATATTATATGAATGATGCCATCTGGATATAATATAATCTGTCCATACAGGTGGAGCAACGAGTTACAAGCACAAAACGTCATTATTAAAATATTTCAAAATAACGTACAGATCCAGGAAGGATATTAACACTGAAAAATACAAATCGTTTTAATTCTTCCTGCAGCGGGTTTCCTCTCTCATTATCTGTGTGGTCCTTAACCATAAGTCCAACGCCATATTATAACCGTAATTATACGTGTTGGGTGCGTATATTTATGTAAATATCCTTTCCTTCGATTGGTGAAATTGCAAAGAAAAGTTCTGATTTCCGACCACCCAATCGAACACACCCACATATTTTTAAGTTTTTATTTTTTTCTTCTTCTTTATTTTATAATTCCCTCAATATAATCAGAGATTCAATGTATTACTGAGGATACGTATAGCACTGGACCTTGTTATTAGGGATCGATCCCCGTCAGCTAACCACTAGGGTTTTTCTCGACATAACCATATGTCCGACGCCGATATAACCGTCATTGTAATGTGTTGAGTGCGTCGTTAAACAAAAATATTTTTTTTTTTTT
>JAECMU010029214.1:0-12933 GCA_016106625.1 Dracogyra subfuscus | reverse complement strand
ACTGGGACACCGGTTGTGGTGCACTAGTGGAACATGCAGCCCGACCAGAATTGGCAGCAAGATAGGGCACGTTGCCGTATGCGGTGACATCGATTAAATACACAGATGGGTGTCGGCAGTGCAAGTTAAATGAGGAGAAGCGATCAGAAGTATGTAAAACTGTTTAAAACGCAAATATATTTTATTGTTATAGATACATATAATTGTATAATATTGGAGGGGCTCTATTGTTTTAGGTTTAAACAACAACAACAACAGTAATAATAATAGACAGATTGATGGTTACCACCTCGCTATTTATTTTAAATAAAAATTCTCAATCTTATTAGGGGTGGGACGTAGACCAGTGGTAAAGCGCTCATTTGATGCGCAGTCGGTTTGGGATCGATCTCCGTTGGTGGGTCCATTGGGTTATTTCTCGTTACAGCCTGTGCACCACGACTGGTGTATCAAAGGCCGTGGTATGTGCTATCTTACTGTGGGAAAGTGCTTATAAAAGATCCCTTTCTGCATTTCTGATGTCTATATGTCAGAATTACCAAATGTTTGACATCAAATAGCCGATGATTAATACATCAATGTACTTAAATGGTGTCGTTAAACAAATCAAACAAACAAACAATCTTATTACTTACAACATTTAATGCCAAAAGTACAAGTATTTGCTTTATCTTGAAATGAAAAAAAAATAAAAAAATGTGTTGGACGCGATATTGATGACCGTTAACCGGCCTCGGCGGCGTTTTGGTTAAGGCATCGAACATAAGGTTGGTAGGTGCTGGGTTCGCAGCTCGGTACCGGCTATCACCCAGGGCGACTTTTAATGACACAATGAGTAGGAGTAAGGTCACTACATCCTCGTATCTCGTTAACCACCGGCCTCGGTGGCGTCGTGGCGTCGGTCAACAGGCTGGTAGGTACTGGGTTCGGATCCCAGTAGAGGCATGGGATGTTTAATCCAGATACCGAGTCCAAACCCTGAGTGAGTGCTCCGCTAGGCTTCGACTCTGTATTGTGTAGATATACGGTCTTGATCACGAATCCGCAAGGCTCAGTGGGTAGGTTTAAACCACTTGCACCGACCAGTGATCCATAACTGGTTCAACAAAGGCCATGGTTTGTGCTATCCTGCCTGTGGGAAGCGCAAATAAAAGATCCCTTGCTGCCAATCGGAAAGAGTAGCCCATGAAGTGGCGACAGCGGGTTTCCTCTTAAAAACTGTGTGGTCCTTAACCACATGTCTGACGCTATATAACCGTAAATAAAATGCGTTGAGTGCGTCGTTAAATAAAACGTTTCTTTCTTTCTCAATAACCACTAACCAACTAACAACTTAGCCACTGTCCTGAACAGACAGCCCAGATAGCTGAAGTATGCGCCTAGGACAGCGTGCTTCAACCTTAATTGGATATAAGCACACAAATAAGTTGAAAATGAAATGAATGATGACCGTTAATAGTATGGTTTTGCACACCATTGTGAAATAAGAGTTCTTCCCAAGGTGCTGTGCGGGAGACAGATTTGTAACAAGCCATTTGATTGATCGAGAGATAACGTTCTGGGTTAAACAAAATCGAGAGACGTGGGAGACAACTCTCTAGGTCTCTTAAACCTAACAGAGCGATTCCAAGGACTCTCCTGAATTCGATCCGCCGGAGTGATTACTAGGTTAATAGGACTTAGGATTTGGTCATATTTCTTATACTGATTCCGCTGAGACCATCAACCTTCTACCGGCCTCGTGCCAACAAAATAAATAAATAAATAAAATAAAATAATAATAATAATAATTTAAAAAAAATATATATATGTATACCACTGTTTTTGTGGTTAAAAAAATAAAATTGTAATATCGACTTACCATATTGTATCATCACTAATTACTAATATCACTTACTAATACAAAATATAAACATGACTGCAGGTAATGTTTGTTTTTTTTTTTATATATATTATCGTACCGTCATATAAATTCGAACATCATATGTTTTCGAACAGCTCATTTTTACGCGATTGTCCACGTGCATACTTTAAGTGTGACGTCAACAAACATCGCAGATTGACAAGAAGAAGTTGTGCATCGTACACTACAAAAATGTTGCGCATAAAACTTCCTTGTGTAAGTATGGCAATTAATTTATTGAAAAATACCAGTAATCACTGTCCAAGTTTTGGGTACATACCATCATGTAAATACAAATGTAGCACTTTACTTCATGGGTTATATCTGCATTCGATGTGCCATCTGCTTTGTTTATACCCATAATGAATACGTCATTAACTGTAAAGGGAAATAAACTGATTCTTTTAGAAAAATATGGAAGCCTGGTTAGACCATTTCTTATTAACGTCTGCGAAACTTTACAATATTCCTTTTTTTGAAGGCAAGTGTTCCTTTTTGTTTTTTTTAGACTACTTCTCGCACTGACAGATCCAGATACAGGCAATACAATCATGCAAATATGTCTAAAGCATATTCTGATGTTATAAATGATCGAATAGACATACGTAAGGCTGCCAAAACATTTTCAGTAACAGTTACAACTCTGTATGACCGCTGTAGAGGGAGGATTGACGTGACGTGTAACAAATCTGGACCACAAACCGTGTTATCGAAGTATGAAGAAGCTAAACTCGTTGCTCACATCCAAGTCATGGCTGCATATGGATATGGCTACACAAGACAGGATGTTACAACCATTGCTACCGATCTTGCAAGTTATCTTGGAAAGAAATCGGTAAGTGATAAGCCATTTTCCCTTCAGTGGTTTTACAGTTCTTTGAAGAGGTGGCCAGAAGTTTACAAACCACGGCCACTTGACATTATGAGAGCCAAAGCTACATCTGAAGAAACTGTCACCAATTACTACAATCGTCTAGAAGCAATATTGGACCAGCATAATTTGAAGGACCTCACAGAACAAATTTACAACCTTGATGAAAAGGTCTCATGCAAAACCACAAACCACCTTGTGTCGTTGGCTCTACTGGCCAAGTCCTGTCAAGTTGCTGTTACGCTGTCTAGATCCAGTTCCACGACTGTGATAGGATGCGGCAATGCTATCGGTAACACCAGCCCACCGTACTTCCTTTTCAAGGGCCAACGTATGCTAGAAGAGTTATTGGAGGGTTGTTTACCCGGTACTGCTGGGACCATCAGTGCATCGGGATGGTCAAACAGTGACATTTAAAAAAAATACCTCTCAGTGCACTTTGTCAAGTACATCATCAATCCCACTGCTGAGAAACCTGTTCTGATTATGTACGACGGCCACAAATCACACGTGTCTGTATCTCTTGGAGAATGGGCAAAAGAGAGACATATCATTTTGTTTGTGCTACCAGCACACACCACTCACCTCCTACAGCCGATGGATATTGCTTGTTTTAGGCCGTTTGAAAATATTTATTGCAATATACGACACAAATATGTTCGCGAACATGCTACACGAAGAGTAGACCGACTTCCATTTGCCGCCTGGGTTCTTATGCATATGCAGCGGCTCTAACACCTGCAAATCTTCAGTCTGCTTTTAGGAAATGTGGAGTTTACCCATTTGACAGAAATGTTGTTGACGTGGTAAAGTTTACCCCAGCCCAGGTTTTCAAGAGGTCATGTGACAAGGCTACCGAAGCTGATTCGTCTGCTATATCACCAACAGCAAATGTATCTTCTTTCTTTTCAAAAATTGATGACATTATTTTTGTGTGATCCAAAACCAACAAAGAAGAGGAAAATGATGAGCACTATAGTAGCTGGTCGAGCCATCACAGATGATGATGTTCTTGAAAAGATGAAGATCCATGAAGCATCACATCCCCCATCTAAAAAAAAATCACTGGTGGCCACAACTGCCTTAACTTCCAGTGTTGTGGCAAGCACATCTGGCATTTATAAACGACTCACTGTCACTTCTAATAACGAGTCTGATTCAGAGAGTGATAATGACAACGAAGTATGTTGCCAGTGTCACTTATTCACCCCAGATGAAATCAGGAACTGTGTATCATTGGTTTTTGTATCCTGGGCCCAGTGTACACATCCACAATTGTTCGAACACATGCTGAATTGTGTTACCCTTGCCACGACAATTATGAAGAATGAATTTACAACGTTGTGTTACCACTTGTAAATAAGTTTATGTTGAAATTAACTAGTTTTAATTTTGTTCTTTCAAGTTCGGAAATTTTGGAAAGTTATATTTTGCCTGTTGACTGTGTTCAAATCGGCATACCATACATACAATCTTGTTGTGCCGCTACGGAACAAGGTTTATTTATAGAAACTATCACGTGTTCGAAAACATATGACGTAATTTCCTCACAGTATATCCAGACACATGTCCGAAAAACATTTTTGCTGCAACCAGTGTTGTGTTTAACATCCATAATTATATCTGTTTCGTAGATTATATTCTAATAAACAGGTAAGAAAGATTATTTAGCTTTTAATTCAGAATTAATTACAGAAATTTGCAATATTTGCTTATCTGTTCGAAAACATATTATGGGAGGATATATATATATATATTTCTTCTTTAAAATATTTTACACTATATGTCTTGAAATGCAGTTAAATGTATATACATAAACATAACTGCATTTCAGGACATATGTTTAGGGGTAGCATGCTCACGGAAACACGTTCTCCTAGAAACTCAATCTCGGCCCGGCCTTGCAAAGTTTCCTGTGCAGCACACACACGCGCCAGTATTATCAATGGTGTATAGTCAAATTGGCGTGCTTGAACCTTAATATAAGAAGAGAATGCTAAAGATCACATAATATTTAATGATAATGTATTCACTTAGAAAACTGGGGTGGGATGTAGCCCAACAGTAAAGCGCACGTCTGACGCGCGATCGGTCTAGGATCGATCCCCGTCAGTGAGCCCGTTCCAGCATGTGCACCACGACTGGTATATCAAAGACCGTGGCATGAGCTATCTTGTCTGCGGGATGGTGCATATAAAAATGTAGCGGGTTTTCTCTCAATGACTGTGTCTAAATGACCATATGTTTGACATCCAATAGCCGATGATTAATAAATCAATGTGCTCTAGTGGTGTCGTTAAACAAAACAAACTTTTACTTACAAAACAGTACCGCTGAAACTAAAGTTTGTCTTTAGCGAATGGTCGGGACGTAGCGCAGTAGTAAAACAGTGGTCCCATTAGGCTATTTCTCATTCCAGCCAGTGCTACACAGTTGGTGTAACAAAGGCCGTGGTATGTACCGTCCTGTTTTATTAATGTTGCATATAACAGCTCTCATGCTGCTAATGAAAAAAAGGCGGGTTTCCTTTCTCAATATCCATTTTATCCTTGTTTGCCCAGCTATGAATGATTTGAGGAATAAGTATATTAAACAATGTTACCACAGACGTCCAAGCATATTTAAGCTCACTGAACTATTAACAACTGAAAACAATAAAGACATCAATAACCTGGGAAAATATTTATTTTTGGCAAATAAAGTTAGAGACGATTTACTGCAGCTTACTTAAAATATGACATCTAATAACCTGCCGTTTCATTAGCTAGTATGTCAATCATATTTCATCTGGTATACATCAATATATACATATACATTTAGAATCAGAATTATTACTATACCACTATAATGTGTATAGTGCACATATATATATATACATCGCACCACTATTACTAGTATACTATGTTAATTTTACCATTAATTCTTAAATCACTCTCCACCTGTATTTGCATATTTGTATATATATCGTGATTATATATGCATGTATTTAAGGCAAATAAAGAACTTGATCTTGAAAAAACATATCTGTGTGGTCCGACACCATCATAAGCATAATTAAAAAGTGTGACGTCAAATGAAACATTCCTTTTTTCCTTCGTCTGGGAAGAGGCGGGATGTAGTCCAGAGGTTAAACGCTCGCTTGTTGCGCAGTCAATCAAGGACCGATTAGTCAGTGGGCCTGTTGGGCTATTTCTCGTTCCAGCCAATGCACCACGACTGGTACATCAAATACCGTGGTATGTGCTCTCCTGTCTGTGGGATGGAACAGATCCCTTGCTACTAATAGAAAATGTAGCGGGTTTCCCCTCTAAGACTATATGTCAAAATTACCAAATGTTTGACATCCAATAGCCGATGATTAATAAATCAATGTGCTCCAGTAGTATCGTTAAACAAAACAAACATGTTTTGTTTTCGTCTGAAGAATCTTGCTCAGTCCGTAGAGCGCTCACCTGAGGTGCCTTGGTAATAGGATCGAATCCTCCCTCTGGGCCCATTATTTTGTTTGACTCGTTCCAACCAATGCTCCACGACTAGTATATAAAAAAGGTTTGGTATATGCTGTTCTGTCTTTGAGGAAAGTGCATATAAAAGATCCCTTGCTGCTAATGGAAATATTTAACGGGTTTCCTTTAAGTATATATATATGTCAGAACTATCAAAATGTTTGACATCAAATAACCGATGATTGATACATCAATATACATCAATGTACTCTAGTGGTGTTGGTAAACAAAATAAACTTTAACATTGTCTTTAGCGATTAGTGTAGGTAAAGAAATTTCTGGGTTTTTTCTTCTTTTTTTTTTTCATTTCTTTTTTTAAATTCTTTTCTCTTTCCCTCACGGAATTCAGCCCATTTGGTGAGTTAGTGGCCGGAAATCTCGAGAAATAAGGTTCAGACGATAGCTCTAATTTCTTCACACATAACCATTTCACTCACGCACAGACATTTCTTCACAAACTAACCTTTGAATGTATCCTTGCGTGCCAAGTAGCAATTTTAAAAATAATCCGAATCTGATCGATGTTTGGCTGCAAGAGAGGTCGACTGCACCGGCGTCGGTGGCGTCGTGGTTAAGCAATCGGACTACAGGCTGGTAGGTACAGGGTTCGCAGCCCGGTACCGGCTCCGACCCAGAGAGAGTTCTTAAGGGCTCAATGGGTAGGTGTAAGGCCACTACACCTTCTTCTTTCTCACTAACCACTAACAACTAACCCACTGTTCTGGACAGATAACCCAGACAGCTAAGATGTGTGCCCAGGACAGCGTGCTTGAACGTTAATTGGATATAAGCACGAAAATAAGTTGAAATGAATGAATGATCAGGGCTTCTAGAATTTTTATAAAATTCACTAGCCATGGGATCAGTGATTTTTAAATAATAATCAGATATGTCACCTAGAGGGAGATAGAGCTTACAAACACTAAGATTGGGGGTTGGGGTGGAGGCAGGATATTCAAATGTACAAAATAGACATAACTGCAACATCTGACCTCTTTTTTGTTTCGCTAGCCGTCGGGCATGGCGATAGTAGTCATTTACTAGCCCAATATTGAATATCACTTACCATGGGAGTGGGGCTACCATAATCTAGAAGCCCGGTGGTCATTATAGTTTGTTTGCTAGTTTGTTTTGTTTAACGACACCACTAGATGGTTATTATTACAAATATTGAAAATATTTATCACTTTCCATACAATGTAAATTGTTTCCCTTTTTTAATGATATAATTTTATTATGTATTATAACCGTAATACAATTAGGAAAGCAGTAAGTAAACTGAACACACCTGTGCGGGGAATGAGAATGGTCTCAGAGGAGCTATTGCAGCAGAGAGGCGTGTTCGAAACCCTAGTGGTATATGGACACGTTAAGCCATTTATTAAGCTAAGCTAAGCAGCAGAGAGTCAAGACGCCACTTCAGTTCTTAGATGCTGTCAGGTTTCTACTGAAACTTGCTTAAGTGATCAAGAGACAATGTTTTTTAAAATTTACGGCTAATAAACCATACAGATCCCGCGTTCATTTCTTTGTAATCAAAACGGAAATCTACTAACCATTCTCGTTTCCGCAATGGATTTCTTTTCATTTCTTTTTTATTTGTTTACTATTGTTGTGTTTTCATTTCTTGTTTTCGTCTATTTGTTTTGTTTAACAACACCACTAGAGCTGAATGATGTATTAATCATCGGCTATTGGATGTCACATATTTGGTCATTTTAAGTCTTAGAGAGGAGGGGCGTGCAAATTTTTTTGCAAGGGGTGGATGGGAGGGATGTGTCTATGTGCGTGGTCTAAACTGTGACGAGCGAATTTTATTGGGTCGAACGAAAAATATGTTGAAAAAAGTATAAGAAAATTTGCTTGAGCGGGGGGAGGGGGGGGCGAATACGTACTTTTGTTTATTTGTATACAATACTTGGTATTATACTATATTAAGCAAAAAGTTGTACATAATATACTAGGAAGGAAGGAAATGTTTTAGTTAACGACGCACTCAACACAGTTTATTTACTGGCATATAAAGGAAATGTTTTATTTAACGACACGCTCAACACATTTTTTATTTACGGGTATATGGCGTCGGGCATATGGGTAAGGACTACACAGATAATGAGGAAGGAAACCCGCTGTTGCCACTCCATGGCTACTCTTTTCGATTAGCAGCAAGGGTTCTTTTAATTGCACCATCCCATAGACAGGATAACACATACCACGGCCTTTGTTATAGACCAGTCATAGTGCACTGGCTGGAGCGAGAAATAGCCCAATGGGCCTACTGACGGGTTACGGCTCGCCCTTCTGCATAAAGAAATGGAATAGTTGAAATTACTTTACACTAACTGAAAACTAGTTTCACTGCGTTAAAAGTATGCGAAATAATTTGTTTTACACACAAAGAAAGGGAAGGGGAAGGTGAGCGGGCAAGAGCAGACCTTTGGTCTCGTGCTGGACCCGCCATAGATAATTTTACGATAAACTTGAATCACATGTCTCCATTTAGAAAAACTGCCGCGAGCCCAAATTTGTCAAACTGAAGAAGACGACGAAGAAAAAAAACATCATTCATTCTTTAAAAAACACTAATTGGATTTTACAGATTTCTCCCCACTAATTAGATTCCACTAGGTTGTTTTTTTCCTTTGAGAGATGTTTGGCAGATGGTTATCACCGAATCTAATTTGTGGACAAACACTTCTGACCACGGATGAGAGGAATGTCTCACTTAAATTAATACATATTTAGAAGTCAAGAAATAGTTTGACCCTGATGGTTTAGTGGTTCATTCACTTAGCCGTAGTGCTACTCAGTCACCAATCGCAGGTACACTTCTGATAAATGATTTGTTATGTACATTCATATTAATATCAATACCAAATGGTATCAATATTTGCCATGTATCTATATCCTTATATTTTGAATTCATTTTGTAATATAGTATAATTTTATCTCAGCTCCTGTTAACCCTATCTTGTCACATAATTAATGTATATAGCATATTTCCAATTATGTGCAGTTGCTGAACGGCCTGGGAGTAATAAAGTTCTGTTCTGTTCTGTTCTGTTGAAGTGTTCTGAAGTATATTATGGGCTCAGTATAGCGTTATTGAAACCTAATTAGATTAAGGCAGGCAAATCCAGTTACGAAACCATAAACCGTAGGTGGGCATGTCATTGTTTTTCTTTAGGCCGTGACATCAAATTTGTCTACAAAGCGCTCGCCTGATGTGCGGTCGGTCTAAGATCGGCCCCCGTCGTTTGATCCTTTAAACTATATCTCGTTCCAGCCAGTTCATATAAAAACAATCACTTGTTACTAGTAGAAAAATGTAACAGGTTTCCTCTCTAAAACTATGTCAAAATTACCAAATATTTGACATCCAATGGCCGATGATGAATAAATCATTGTGTCTAGTTGTTGGTTGTTGTTGTTGTTGTTGTTTTTTTTGTTTTTTTTTAAATTGGTCTACATGTCTTCTTCCATTTTTTATTTTAGGGGACCGTCAAATTATTTAAAACTTTAGAACGACGACAATAAAATTATTTTCATTAGAAAAATACACCCACTAATTTTATTGACGATTGATAACTAATTAACCAATACAAAGCCATAGCAACGTTTGTTCGATACCCTTTCTGTTCTGGAGAGGCAGTCCAGGCTGCTGGACTGTGTCCCAAGGACAGCGTGCTTGAACCTTAATTGCACATAGGCACGTCAAATACTTATAAGTAAGTAAGTTAGAATAAAACCGACCTTGGCGTAGTAGCGGTTAAGCCATAAAACTTAAAGGAACAAACCTTAAATTTCAACCTGTGAAAACTAACACTAAGTTTCATTAATCTGTAACACATTTGTATAAAATTAGAATTGAATGAAACATGAGTCTGTGACTTTGAAATGGTGAAATACCCTCTAAAAAGAGACAAAAACTCAACTCCATAGCTGTTACTTCTCAGAAGCACGTGCGGTTTTTTTTAAATATGAGAAATGCATTTTATGATATCAAAAACACCAGGATGACCAAAAACACTTCGAATGTACGGAAATGGATAATATAAACACAAAAATATAAGTACAATATGATTTCATTTATCAAAACCGGCTCTAATAGTTAAAAATATGCCTTAGTGTTTAAAAACTAGGGTATGTTCCTTTAAGGTATGTAAGTACAGTTCGCCCGAGGTGTTTGGGACGAAAGGATCGACCGCGTATCCAGCGAGCGCTTTCCCACTGAGATACAGGTACAGATCATACCTTGAAGTTGGATTATATACCAACCACTCCCATAAAACAAAAACAAAAAAGATATTAAACAAAACAAACAAATAAATTGTTTTTTATTATTGGGGACACCCATATTGGGTGGGGGGGGGGTGGGGGTGGAGTGAGGTGGGTGGGGGGTGGTAACCCCATTGTTTTTTAATCATGTTATGTAACAACAGGAAAATGTATAAAGTCGTGGGGAGAAAAGCGGTGTGTTGGGGGTGGATGGGTAATGGTGGTAATTAGTTTCATGGCTCCCTATTGACTACGCCAGTGAACAAAAATGCATCAAAATAATTTCATTTATAGTTATTTTTCTTTATTTTATTATTGAATTCTCCAGTAATGATGGTCGAGAGGTTAATATGTGACGCTGCATTTTGGATTTTACAGAACAACGAACAAAACACAACACAAACCAACTGGCTACTATTCTAATGCTTGAATATGTTTAATATACTTTATATTGTTTGCAAAATCAATAAATTATTACTATACGCTGTCCTGCGCTACCTAATAAAAAGGGGGAGGGGGTAGGATGCTTTTATGTATTGGTTAACGTTCCATCAATATCTGTTTCAAAAAGTGTTTGAAAAGACAACACTTCCAACATGGCGCTGGCATGTACACGATTTATTCCGGAAAACCCCGAATGACCAAACTAAAGGTCTCACACCACAATAACATATTCACTAGCAGATCCGACTCCACAATACATAACATTCCTCCCTCCCCACTAAGATTTCTAAAGTTCAATGTTCAGTTTTTAATGTTTAGTCATCTGTAATTAAATGTCAATGAATTAAAACAAAATGATAAATGTGAACATATGTTACAAAAACCATTTGGTTTTGTGTGAACTGCACAGGGATATTTGTTCCCTAAAACACAGTGCAGTCACCATGAATATAAAACTTACAAATTTAACATATTAACGAACCTCTTAGTTCTGTGTGAACTTCACAGGGATTATTGTGCCCTAACGCAGTGCTGTCACACGAAAGTTACAAATTTAACTTGTCTGGGTTTTTTTTTCGTTCCCTTCTGGGATATCTAAATGCACATTTTGCTGTATTCTGCTTTGAGGTTTCTGTCTCAACATTTTGTCCTGGAATACAGGGATCCTCGTTTTGAGTAGCTACAGGTACAGGTACAGGAATGTCACAAGCTGGATCACCACTGCATTCAGGAGCACTATCCAATATATGAGGTAACTGATGGTTTAGGTTATCATTTCTTTCCGGAAATGATGAGTGAATTTGGTCAGCATGACGTCGGCATATGTTGTGTCCAATGTCAACATGATAATCACGTACAGATGACCCCGATCTTTTCATCCGATCTTAAGACTGTTGCACAGTTTTTCTGATGTCCGGTTTTAAAGTATTCAGGCGAGTCCTAAGTCTTCTTCCAAACATCAGGACTGATGGCGATTCTCCTGTTGTGGCATGTGGAGTATTGCGATACTGTAACAGGAAGGTATTCAGCTTTTGGTTTAACTCAGTTCTTTGCATGTTTCATTGCATTCTTGAAACACTGTACAAACCGTTCTGCCAGTCCATTTGTTCTTGGATGGTAGGGTGCCGAAGTTATTTGCTTAATATTGTTTCTCTTCATGAAGGTATCAAACTCGCTTGAGATGAATTGAGGACCATTATCAGATACTACCTGTTCGGGTAGTCCAAATCGTGCTAATATGTTTCGAAGTGCTATAATTGTTTGTGATGCAGAGGTATTCTTCATGGGAATTATTTCTGGCCATTTGCTATGAGAATCTACCACAATCAAAAACATCAACAGCAGGAAAGGCCCAGCAAAATATATGCGTATTCGTCGCCAAGGACTTGTTGGCCAATCCCATGGGTGAACTGGAGACGCCTTAGGCATTCTTTGTGTGTTGCTGCAACCAATACATAACTTTCAGTTTGTCAATATCTACATCCATTTTGGGCCACCAAACATAACTATGAGTCAAAGCTTTCATCTTTATTACACCAAAATGCCCTTCGTGAAGTTCTTGGAGAACTTTGTCTGATAACTTGTAAGGAATTATGACACGGTCACCCACATCACACATCCTTGATGGCTATGAAGTTCGTTATTGCGACATTTGTATGGTAAAAGTTTAGGGTCTTCAGTGTCATTCAGACCTTCTGTTGTAATCAGTTCCAAAACAAGTGACAAAACCGGATCACGAGCGGTTCCACGTTTCACTTGTTCACTTGTAACAGGCAGTGGCTCGAACTGTGTATTATAGAAAACATTTACTTCATCTTCTGACTTACCGACTTCCTTAGCTTTCAACGGAAGTTTTGAAAGTCCGTCTGCATTTGTATGATCCTGTGTTCGCTTGTACTTAATTTCATAGTTCATTCCAGATAAAAAGACTG
>JAECMU010029211.1:0-10745 GCA_016106625.1 Dracogyra subfuscus | reverse complement strand
TCTGCAACTGAAAATGTTTCAGTCATGACTAGGAGACGACGAAATGACGTCATATTTCAAATGTACAGTCTGAACTACTGCTGGGAGAAGCAACTTCATGTTATGACGTCACTTCCCAAAAATAAATCATTACACTTGTTATTACACGTGTGCTTCATATGATTATTATTAACTCGGTTATGTTGAACCATGTGAATAATAAAGTTACTTACCTGCCTAATCCAGATTCAGGCATTTTGTTTACCGGTAATTGGGCAAACGTCAGTCTGTCCCCCTACAAAAATGGGAGGCTGTACATCTATGCACAGAAGCAACAGCTGACATTGACTATACATTTGTTTGCATATCTTTATATTTTACCGATAGCAGTTTAAAAAGAAAAACAAAACCCACAACGTTGACGTCATTGCATTTCAGGAGTAATCATGAGGTATTTTTAAATGACAGGGCTTCTAGAATTTTCATAAAATCCACTAGCCATGGGATTTAACTGCAACATTTGACAAACAAGTTTACTAGCCATCGGGCATGACAATAGTTGTTATTTACTAGCTAGCTCAACATTAAATACCACTAGCCATGGGAGTGGGGCTACCATATTCTAGAAGCCCTGAATGACGTATTGTATTGTTGGCAAAGTCAACGGTTGTGTTGTAATTTCTCCAACTGCCACATTATGATAGTGAGCTGAGACTAACAACTAATCAGTCGTGGAAGTTGTATACGATGAGAATCGTCTAGATTAGCAACTGGACAGTCACACAAGTCATTAGAGTAGAACATTAATTGGCCACCTTTGTCGTGGCAGTTGGTTGTCTTAGACTAGCTTAAGAAAATAAAATTTAACCAATTTTCATTTCAGAAGAGATCTTTGATGATGGAAACATTATTGTAACAATGTGTACACAGACACCGGACAGTGAGTGTATTGACTCGTTCATAATACAAGGCAAAAGGTGTGACAATTTCAAGGTTTATTATCTGAAACGAACAGGCACAGATTCGGCATACTGTTTGGGTAAGTAAAAAGTTATTATATTATGTATCTGAGTGAATTTGTTCTCATTCAAGACACACTATTAAAATATATATAATATTGATTTTACAAATTATGAATCGAGGTCGTTAAATGTTCTTAATTAATAAATGCCTCTAATCCCAATTGTGTTTCGAAAATTATATCAGACATACATGCCTGTGGCCAGGTCGCCAAATGCGACCAAAGTCCCGTTTGGACAACTTAAATATTAAAAAATAATGGCGTTAGTCGCCCAAATAATATTATATGGGCGATCTTTTCTCTGTAATATATGAGACACTGTTAATAATTGTATGACATTTTGGTTCGCAAAACTGAACGTATATCGGCATACTGAAATTTGCCAACATTAATTTATATTAAATTATAAACATTGATATTGTATAGGCTATACCGAATGTAGTTAGGTGTAGTTTTTATAAAACAAAGACATTCGGATCCAATTCATAACCATTCGGAAAATCTCGGGTGCAACATTCCCGAATGCTGTCTTAGTTTTTGTCATCTGCTTCATGGTGTTCTGAGTTCTTTTTTATCTTTTAAATTTTGTTTTAATTGGGGAGGGAGGGGGGATACTGGCCAGTTAATTTGGTGCCTATTGAATTGACTAAAGATATGATTACAAGTAAATTAACGACCATGATGTCATCTGCCAGATGGAATTTTCTTAAACACACATCAAGAAGCAAACGGGAAAATGAAAGCAAACCAAGGAAGTTTACTTTGTTTTTCAGTTCTGTCTAGCGCAAATAAAGTTTGATTCTGTTAGGATAAGGAGAACTTCGTTTGTATCTATTTCTTATAAATGCTTATAATATTAAACTCTGAACACGTGAACAACACTTCGCTAATATGTGAACAGTTATGTAGCCCAGTTGGTTGTACATTATGTTTTTGTATTATATGTGAGCTACCCCTGGGAGACGAGTCACGCCATGCAATTTTGTGTTAACGATGTCAACAAAACATTATTAAGTTAAGACATTTTACAAGTAAAATTGTATGAAATAAGTAAATAATTTGCTCAAGTCGTGTTTTCTTTTAATTTTTCATTTCAATACTATGTATGTTGGTATCTTTGCTATGTAGAAATGGTTCTTCAAATCTATATTATTTTATTGAAGCACATTTCAAATGCTTACTTTAATATTTTGCTTAAAACCTGAAATATGATTATTTCATGTTTGGGCTACCTAAAGCAAGTCTGGGCCACTGAAAATGAAATTTTAGTGGCCCAGATATTTGTTTGTGGGCCACCATATTTTTTGACGAGTTTAGAGCCCTGATACATACATACATGTATGTAACAATCAACCTCGACATACATACAATATATAGATATTCATACATCAATACATACTAGCCAGTGCCAGGTCTGCCAACTGTTTCATGAACACACGAGGGATCGACCACGTAACTTGTAGGTGATTCGGTGCTATAGGTTTGAGTCCCAGCAAGGCATGGAACAATTTGTGAGGCCAGAAAGAATTTAAGTATCCCCTGCGCCAGTGCGTTAATATCTATGCATGTACATACAGTATATATATTCATACATTAATAAATACTAGCCAGTGCCAGGCCTGCCCACGTACTGTTTCATGCACACAAGCTAGATCGACCACGTAACTTCTAGACCCATGCATATAGTTGAGTTAAAAAGCATATTTTTTATGGATAACTCAATAGCTCAAAAGGTATCTTGGCAAGTCTGCAGTTGTGGGCGATTTGGTGCCATAGGTTCGAGTCCCAGCAACGGCACGGGATAATTTGTGAGGCGAGAAAGGATTTAATTATCCCCTGCGTCAGTGTGTTAATATCTGAATACATGTATGTGTAATATATAGATATTCATACATCAGTACATACTAGCCAGTGCCAGGTCTGCCGTTTCATGCACGCAAGTGGGATCGACCGCGTAGATTGTAGACGCCGTGCGTATGGTTGAGTTAGAAGGACATTCCTGAGTTTGCTACATTGTAATATGTTTCAAACTAATAAAATGTTTCTACGATTAAACTTAAATATTAAATATATTTTCTTGTTTAGAATATCAGTGTCTGTATATTCAATGTATTTCCGGTCATCTTAATATTTGTAAGAAGCCAAAACTGGATTTTGTCTATAAATAATTTTGTACGTACGAACAATTGTTTTTTATGAAATAAAATAAAATTTAACCTATACAACTAGAACGATCAGAAAAATGTTTAATATATACAGCCACTAATATTTTATACAGAAAAATATATTTGATATATAATTACAATTTTTAAAAAGTCTTCGTTAGTCGATAACATCTTAAAAATTACATCAAACTCAGGGATGTCCCTTTAAAGAGCATCCATTTTATGGATGTTTCGATAGCTCAAAACATATATCGTGGCAAATCTGCAAGTTGCGTGATTCGGTGTCATAGGTTTGAGTTCCAGATTTTATTATCCACTGCACCAGTGCATTAATTAATATCTATTTATGTAATAGTCGAACTTGACATACAATAATTAGAAAAGAAAAATAGTTTTGATTTCAGATTGGATCTATGAGCTCAGATGATTATTTTCTGAAAATTAAAATTGTTGTCTGGACATGGCAGCCATCTTGAAATTGAAAATGGCTACAATTTTAATGTATTTTTCAAATATTTCAACTCCCGGTTAACGTACGTGGAAGCACAATTAGTTTTGTGCATGTACATTTCTGTAGTTCATTAATTAAATGGTTTCATTTATGTAGTCATTCAGTCATTGCACACATCTTAAACTTCAAAATGGCAGCCATATAGAAATTTAAAATAGCCACGAATATAATCATTTGGCAAATAATTTTCCTCCTAGTCCAAATAATTAAAATGTTGCAATACTAATGACTTTCATCGATGTTCTATATTTTAAATAATAAAGAAACATACCAACTGTAAATTGTAATTGATAATAGCATATTAGGCATCTACTTCATATGTAATAGTATGCACATTGCAGTATAGTCCTCATCAGCTTCATGCTTGCAGCACTCTGTACATTGAAGGTTGTGTCGCTTACGCTAAATTACCAGGGCTAAAAATGTGTACGAATCTCCGAATCCGATTCGCGCAAGCATAAAACATCCGAATCTATTTGGATTCGCGTGAAATATTTCAAAAAAATAATTAAATTTAATAATCAGTGAGTAAAATATTACCGAATTAAAAAAATAAAATGAAATAAAAAAAATAGTCTGGTTATCAAGCTTCAGTTTAAACTGGCTTCAAAAGCGTAGCATACATTGAAATACTTGCATGTATGGAACAATAGTGGTTTATCGAGACTAGTCTGGCCTGGAGCCAAGTGGTGGTTGGCCCTTTTCTATGAACCAATTTTCCAACGAAGAGAACTGAAAGGAACATGTTTGTTCAGTTCTTACATAACAATAGATAGATCTTTTTGTCGGTTGTGGAAATGTGCTTCAGTAATATCCATACAAATATTGAACCAATGCGCAAAATACATCGACAAAAGTATCTCATGCGCTGTTTACGAATAAGCAATCTTTAAAAAGTAAACCAAATGGCCTTATTGGGAATCAATCAAATAGTTTGAGAAAGTTAGCGAAACGTTTGCTGGCTGAACTTGAGGCTGGGAACTAAAACAAAAAACTGCTAGTAAACTGTTGCTTTAAAATTGAATAAACTGTTGCTGACAGATTGGTTATTCTTTCCAGTAAATAGTAAAAAAAATATTTTTAAATTCATATACAGTTAGTAGAATATGACACAGAATTCTGTATACTAACACTGTTGATAAAATTCTTCTCGGAAAGTGTTTAGAATCGAAGGATTCTCGTGAAAAAGGCCGAATTGTTAGCCCTGATTACAGGTGCATTAACCATAACCGCTTGTTCTGAATGTGCACGTTAAACCCTATGACATGACATGACAGCTTCTGGTGAAGCTTACACCTCCAACAGCACTGTCACAAATATACCTTGTATATACTATTTGGTAGTAATGCTAATATGAATACATGTTGTTATAAATCCAGATTCAGGCAAAAATCATCCGGGTACCGGCTCCCACCCAGAGTGATTTTTTAATGCGGTTGTCACACAGTCACGATTTTGTTCCATGATCACCTGACGAAGTGAAAAGTGAAAAAATCACGAGTCCCTCGTGAAAGGTCTTGGAGCACTTGATAGGCTCTGATATAGGACTTAAGTGGTCTTCAGTGTGTCTTGAAGGACGTGAGAAGTCGGTAAACTCTCACAAACATTTTGACCATGCTCAAAACAATCGTAAGAGTCAACCAATCTTCGTCGGGTAGCGGATGCCAATCCGTCGTCAACTGTTCTTAAATGGTCGTTACGGTCGGGAGTCACTCGTCGCTCGTTACATCATCTTAAAGTAGACTTAATGGTCAGACGTGGTCGTGAGTGATGGGAGTATACGGTTGTACCACGTGATCCACTCTTCTTGCGCAAGAGCAGCTCGTGAGCCGCTCGAGAGCCGCTCTGATTGATCGCCAGTTCCACTGATAGGTCGCCAACAGATTGCAAGTAGGACGCGAATGAACGTGAATTGCTCTGATAGGGTACGTCAGTTGATCCTGTATAGCTTGTTTGTAGCTCGTGTATAGCTCTTGACAAACGTTAGTTGGACTTCACCTCGTGGCATTTTTTATTTACTGTTATTTATTTATTTATTTTAATTTATTTTATTTTATTTATTTATTTATTTTTTATTTTTTTATTTTTTATTTTTTTTTTTTGGGGGGGGGCACATTTCCTACCTTCTCCCCCCAATTTTTTTTTTTAGATCGTTAAGGTCGTGAGCTGATCGTGAGTTTATAGGTCTCGAATGTGTGACACCGCCTTAAGGGCTCAATGGCCATTACACTCTCTTTGCTCTCACTAACTACTAACCAACTAACAACTAACACACTGTCCTGGACAGACAGCCCAGATAGCTGAGGTGTGTGCCCAGAACAGCATGCTTGAACCTTAATTGGATATTAGCACACAAATATGGTGAAATGAAATGAAATGTGCAGAGATACGGCCCTGACCATGTATTACAGTTTTATTCCTGTTGTATTTTTGTTTTCAGATGCTACAAAGGAAGGTAAGTTACAACTATGTTATTATTTTTGTTGTTTTTGTTATTGTTGATGATGTTGTTGTAATACTTCTTCTGATTGTTAATTAGTATTATTAGTTTAATTTCTGGGGGATATTGAAATGAGCACCTGTAATGTTTCCGGAGCACAACTTCAAAATAGTTCAAAATAACTTGATAAAACTTTGTACACAGGTTAATATAGTGGTCTGATAGTGCCTTTTGCTAAGAGATAGTTTTCATTTATTAACATGGGAACAATTGACCAGACTGAACAAATTCACTCTTTCCGGACCAGAAGTCTAAAACCGTTCAAGATAACTTCATGAAACTATGGTATCCAAATTTGTTACAGATATATAAATTAACCACACTTAGTGTCCATTTGTTACAGATTAAAGCTAGGGTCTAGGTGGACAAAATATGCCTTAGTGTTTAAAAACTAGGGTATGTCCCTTTAAATATATTGTCTTGGTTATAAATCAACTGTCAGTTTCTGGTCATTTCCGAATGTCTGCAGCTGTTATTTTTCATCTTACGTAATAGTAGTAATATGTTGTTGTTTTTTTACAACCAAAATTATTGTTACAACTTGCTTTTAGACAAAACAAATTAAAGTCTGTCTCTGGCAAAGTTCCTGCATTAAAAGGACATTCCCGAGTTTGCTGCATTGTAAGATGTTTCCGACTAATAAAATAGTTCTATGATTAAACTTAAATATTAAATATAGTTTCTTGTTTAGAATATCAGTGTCTGTACATTCAGTGTATTTTTGGTCACCTTAATATTTGTAAAAAGCCCAAACTGGATATTGTCTATAAATAATTTTGTATGTACAAAAAAAAAAAAAAATAATAATAATAATAATAAAAAATAAAAAATAAAATAAAAAAATACAGCCACTAACATTTTGTATAGAAAAATTAATTAGATATATAATTACAATTGTGAAAAAAGTCTCTGTTAGTGATAACATCTTTAAAATGACAGAAAACTCAGGATGTTCCCTTTATAGTGCAGCGAAGCAGCTTTTTTATGGATTGCACAAAAAAGGTTGTATATTTAGGTGGGGTTTTTATGTACTTGTTATCTGCTTTGGTCCATCCTCAGTGGTCTTGATGCCCACTTCCTGGGCTTGGTACCAGAAATATTTTCATTTACATTTTCCATATTACCAAACAATTTTTATTACTTCGACTTAATTTGGCCAAATATTTTTTATTTATTTAAACAAGCCACACTACTCATTCAGAACAATAGGGCCAGTTTTACACAGAAATTAGATGGTCTATTGAGGGTAACACACGTAACGGGGTAGGGATGAATGTTTTATCCAACAAACATGTCTTTAACTAATAAATTGTACAACACCATGTAAATACAGTCAATGTGAACTCTGCTACTGTCTGTATACATGTACATGTATTGAAGTATTTATTTATTTATTTATGTACTGGTTTTACACTTAACATTAGAATATTTAGAGTTGGGAATTTAGTTATGGAATTAAAAAAAATATCTTGATCTGTCGTAGCTCCCAGCTTGACAGCAGGAACCAGAGGTTCAATTTTGCGAAGTGCACACATCGACAGGAATTAATGGTACATGTATCTACTGGTACTGCATGACCACGTCCATTTATTCTTTTGTAATTGATGCATCGACTAACATGAGAGCCCCCTCTTAGGAATATGGCCTTTTATAAGGAACAAACGCCAGGCGCAGCTGCTAATTTTCATGCAAAATAGCTACAACATTTAGTCTTTGGCAAATAAAATGTTATTTAAATTAGACATGTATATCTAAAAATTGGCTAAAACTAAATTTCTTCCAGTGTGAGCCCTGCAACATCTACATGTATATACAATTACCAATCACTACAGTGTAATAGTGTTGTATCATGACGGACAAAGATTCATCAAAATGTGGCAGTTCCACATCCATGTGATATATTGATCTGTTCCTTTAAATTCTTACAAGTGGTTTTGTCAATCAGTTTTTCAATATATCTGTATAGGTAGCAGTTCTATAAATCTATAAATGTATCTTCTTTAGTGTCTTCCTACACAATGTAATTCATTTTTAATACAATGATCAGATTACTATTAAAAATGTAAAACATAACATTTTATACAGAGGCAGCAATAGAAATTTACCTGTTGCCTTCTTATTTTGACAAGTCTGATGTAATATTTTGTAAAAGGAGCTTCAGGATGCACTGACTGGAATGTTAGTACTACAAGTATGAGCGAGCATAAACTGACAATATTATTTGAGTGATATTTGTCACTAAAAAAAGGTGGGTGTATGGTGCTAACCCCCTCTAAATCCACCCCTGAAAAAAAGAATACTTAACTTTTGTGCTAAAAACATGATTAACAGTGACTAAAAACAAAACACAGTAAAACAAATACAATTTTTGTGTGATAGGATGCTTACAAGCTAATGTTCAGTTTCTGAAATCAGACGCGTAACACACGTAACACTACATTTTAATGATTTGGAAAACAAACATCTGAGTAATAAGATTAGTCTTTTCTGATAAATATTTTGGGGATTAAAAGCAACATACAACATTTTATTATCACTTGTAAGCTCACATAACTTTGGCAACTTTTAAATCTGATAGAAAAATATCTGTTGTGTGAATGTGAAACATGTAATGCAATCAAATCTAAGCCATTACAAATATGTTTGAAATTTAGCCAATGTTTCTTGTTTTATTTTGTGAAGTACTGAAGTAGGATTATTACTAATCAGTAGGTTCATAGATGACTCATTTACACACATTTTCACCCAAAGTGAGTCTGAAATGTAACCCAGTGTAAACACTCTCACATGCTGCAACGTTGGTCTGGGATCAATCTCCGTCAGTGAGTCCATTTGGGCTATTTCTCGTTCCAGCCAGTGCACCACGACTGGTATATCAAAGGTGTGCTATCCTGTCTGTGGGATGGTAGTACCGTACATATAAAAAATATCCTGACTACTAATAAAAATGTACCAGGTTTTCTCCCTAAGACTATGTATCAAAAGTACCAAATGTTTGACATCCAACAGCCGATGATTGATATATGTGCATGCTAGAGTACGCGATGAAACAAAACATATTTTTTTGTCTTACTGTGTTTTCATTTCAGCTGCGCCAGAACAACCAATGAAACCGGTCATAAACACGGAGTTGATGCAGCTCACTTACAATGAGGAATTAATATTTCGCTGTACTTTTAATAAATCTACTGCGGACGTGTTTTATAAGATCTACTGGTATGTTGACAATAGGTACTTGTCATCATCAGAGCCACACAAATGGATTGACCGTGAGGAAAATAATGTACTTCATGAGAAAACGATAAAAGACAATGAGTGGGATAGAGTAGGCTTCCACGTGAGTACCACAAATCTGTTACTGTAAAGTTTCTAATGTGTACCCCATCAGAGAGAGAGAGAGAGAGAGAGAGAGAGAGAGAGAGAGAGAGAGAGAGAGAGAGAGAGAGAGAGAGAGAGAGAGAGAGAGAGAGGGAGAGAGAGAGAGAGACTAATAATTAGTTCAGTTTCGTCATAAGGACGGGAAAGCTAAGAGATTATTGACGAGCGTTACATACTTTTAAAGGGGAGCGTGGTCTTAAACGTGACATTATCATTATAAAACCTACTGTAATACTGACCTAACAGGTGTAATGTTTGCCCAATTAATTCACTATTATCATATTCCCCACAGCTAATATACCTTACAATTTGGGCAGTTGTCAATTCTTATTAGACTTCCCATACTTTTTTTTTTGAAGAGTATTATATGTATATCAGCTGAGAGGAGTAACATCACAGTACAAAACTAAAAAGCAGTGAGTTTTTTAAGAGTTATAAATACTAAAATTATAAGAAAGATTGAACTAGAAAAGTTTACCCAAACTCCTCTTGTAGATGGGGGTTTTTCTGACACTCGACTCAAAAACATTGTTAAATTCAAGTAGACAAAATGTCTTTCCCACTGACAGAGTACATAGGCTATGTAGTTTATGTATACTAATTGCTTTCCCACTGATGGGAGTACATAGGCTGCATAGTTTATGAATGTAGATGTCGGTATTTTGTGCATGACGGTTTAACAAAGTTCACAACACCACCCAAGTGAAAATGCAACTGGGATCCCGGTGGGATCACAAAACGTATTGCATTTGGCAGTTGTAATTATAATAAGTTTGTAAAATGTTGGTCTGTGTGTCATAATTTGCTAAAATAATTTATAGTATTAATGGAGGTCACTAGGTTTATTGACATTTAATCAAACACACATGGGTGACACTTCATAATTGACACATGCATTCATAGTCATCAAATAAAAACATTTCAATAGCAATTTTACACTGAAAGCTGTCCAATATTCAGAAAACAAAACAAATTTAGGCCCTAGTTTATTTTGATGTAAGGACATTCAAAATGACGTTATTCGAGTTTGACGTCATTTCCATTTAAAACTACACTGTGCCATATATTCTTACGTCATTTGAATATTGCGTAATGGCTGACTGGAATTAAAGTTGCGTGTGCAGTTTACAAAAACATGTTATATTAGGCTTGATATTATATGATAAAGATATTATTACCCTCATGTTTTTT
>JAECMU010029208.1:2615-26735 GCA_016106625.1 Dracogyra subfuscus | reverse complement strand
TCTCTCTCTCTCTTTTATATGTTAAATCCCAAATAGCCATGTGCTGATATCATTGGATAGATATTTCTTTCCTTTTCTTTCTATATTTTTCGTCAGTGTACCTTATAAATGTGCCGGTTGTTTACCTATAAATATAAGGCAGTTGAACACCGGTTTTGCCGGAACAGGATACCACACTGACTATGTAGTGAACTGGGCTAATGATTTCATTTACCCCAATACATTTGTGTTATGGTGATGGGTTTCAGTCACTTCAGCTGCAACGTATTGATCAGGAATTAATGCTTTTCTCATTTGTCTGTATTTACCAATGATGTTACCGTGGAAACTACTATCAACATTCCTTGTATTTAATGTCATTTCATAACAATGCTCAAAGAAAAAGCTTAATTATTTTCTATAAAGGTCAGGGTATGTAAAGCGTACCAGCATGTTTGATTTTCCCTGCTTTATGTGTTTATATACCTAGTTGTAAATGAAATGTATGCTGACCATAAACTTTATCCCTTGGTTTTTATGGTACGATTTGGTTTTTTATGTCATGCACAAAAACACATAAAATTAAAGACATTAATTTCAATAAACCTTTTACGTTATTTCTCATTCTTGTCAAAATGTTTTTGCCTGATGCATGGTCGACCTAGGATCAATCCCTGTCTGTGGACCCTTCAGCATGTCTTTTTATTCCAGCCAGTGCACCATGACTGATATAACAAAGGCCATAGTCTGTGCTATTCTGTCTGTGGATAGTGCATATAAAAGGTCTCTTGCTAAAAATGGAAAACGGTCTAGGATCGATCCCCGTCAGCTAACCACTGGGGGTTTTCTTGACATAACCATATGTCCGATGCCGATATAACCGTAATTATAATGTGTTGAGTGCATCGTTCAACAAACAAACAAAAAAAATGGAAAAATGTAGTGGGTTTCTTCTCTAAGAATATACATATATGTCAAAATTACCAAATGTTTGACATCCAGTAGCTGATGATAAATCAGTTTGCTCTAGTAATGTCATTAAACAAAACAAACTTTTACATTGTTTTCATTCTAGTCACAGATGGGGGTTTTCCCTGTCTCAACCATGACTGGCAGAAAGTATATGTATAATATCCCTCATGCAGTTTAAATATACATGTAATAAGCTAATCTCCTGATACAATTCCTTTTACTTATTTGCATAAGCTGCAAGACTTCATGTTAGCATTTTACTAATGACCCCTTGCAACCCATTGAAATCTTGATTCTGAGCTAAAATAGTGTTGTCAAACAAACATGATGTAGGATATATTCTTTTATCTCAGAACTTAATATTTTAAAAATATTCTAGAATCACTTCATTTTGTTGGTAATTCACTGTTCAAAAATATTTTTTGAATAAATATAAACATATCTGTCTCTCTCTGTCTGTCTGTCTGTCTGTCTCTCTCTCTCTCGTCTGTCTGTTTGTCTGTCTGTCTGTCTGTCTGTCTGTCTGTCTGTCTGTCTGTCTCTCTCTCTCTCTCTCTCTCTCTTTCTCTTAATTATGCAATATCCTCATACAGCTCTTATCTATATTTATAGAAACTATTAGAGCAAAACAAATGTTAATGCACAAGCATTGTACAATTTTATTGTTTGTTGTGTAGCCACCATGGCTGCAGTATTGAACATCTGTGTATTTATAAAGCAGATTGTAATCAGTTTTAGACTGCATCAATATCGTTACAGGTAGTAACAAGCTTATGCAAACACATATTGATACCTGTACCTTCATTAGTAAAATTATTGAGTTTTTGGTTGGAGTTGGTTTTTGCATTGTTAATTTGACATGTCTTTACTGCTGTCTGGATGATCACATATTGGAAATATGTCACAGGTATATGAAAGGTTTGTTTAATGGTGATTATTGGGTAGTAGTGTTTAGTGTGTGACGTATGAAAGTTATCGATTGAAGTTCATTATCAAATTCTTGGAACACATGTTAATTGTATGAGATGGCAAATGTCAGTACATAAACACAAGATATGCTCATGAAAATTTTGTGTGTAGATATATTTATAGTATTTGTTTTGTAGCATGTAATAATGTACAAATATGCATACATATTAGATGTTGTGGCGAATAAAGGTGTGATTAATGACCCCTTATATACACCATGGCACTTTGGTGGTATGGTTACACACCACCATTAATTACTCCATACAGTTCAATACAATCTCTATGTCCGAATATATTCTGTGTAAAATACAACACTGTCGAGAGGGTCATGTGACTACTAATTTTAGGGAGTGCTCTCAACTGACATGTACCATGTAAAAAAATCAACAACGGTCAACAACGAAATTTTTCAATTAATGACCCCTATATGCCCGACCACTGCCTCATGTTGCTGTTATACAAGTGGCACCATATCACTTGCACAGTTGCTATCAGTTAGTACCACATATAACAAGTTACTTCAAACCAATGGATTATTTAAATACTACAGAGGGTCAACCTACGTGTAATCATCAAAGAAAGATATTAAGTTGGATATCAGAATTTTGTAGTATATTTTTTATGAAGAACTGTTTTCTAAACCAGACTATATTAAGCTGCTACAGCACGTAATTACACGACAAATGGTGCTGTGTTGCCTTAAACACATAGGGCCAAATTTAAAAATCTTAATTTTCTTAAACGCAGGTGTCTAAGCATTGTAAATGCATATACAAGTAGTTACATGAGTGTAAGACGTAAACAGGCTTCTGCAGATTTGGCCATTAGTTATTATAACACCAGGGGCCTAATTCAGCAAACTCTTGCAATTTTGCGATCTCTCGTTGCAAGGCTAAACGACTTGCAAAGAGGATGCTTTGTTGTCTAGTAGAGCCTAAGAGATCTTTGTGAATTAGGTAGCTGGTCGAGAGAGAAAGATAAGAAACATGCCACATAGATTATTCATTCCAGAAAACAGCAAAGGATCTTTTATATGCACTTTATCATAGACATTACAGTATGTACCACAACCTTTTGATGTTCTGGTTGGGACAAAAATATCTGTGAAGGATAATATTCCTGTGACCCATTGTACCTCAAGGAAGCAGTGCGTATTCTACTGCTGAGCTAATGCCATCCTGACCAATCTCTACAAGACATTATGTAGTACAGAGATTGATAGGGAAATGTGTATCAATATTATTAGATTATTGGTGTGTGTGATACCAAGCTGTTGAATAACCTAAATATGTACTGATAAGACCACAATGTTGAAGGTTGCATTTGTTTGATTGATCGTTTTGTACCAAACATCCCATAGTTTACATTGATTGTTTTGGAGGTTATTTCTAGCTGATAACACTATGCATACAGGTTTACAATGTGGTCGATGAGAAATTCCAGATAACTTGGAACTCACAGGTTTTTGTAGAACATCTGGTATATTGTTCACCAGGACCAAAATCAAGGTGAGCTGAAGATCACTTTTCTTAAATGACACCAGCCAAGTAATCACATAAAGTTTCAAATGAAATTCATAATTGTTTTTAGACGGCCAATTATTTTACTCTATCTAGTATCTGACAACAGGTGAAGTGGTGTTACTTGGAAAATATATTTTAGATTTTACGACTTCAATTTGACATGATTTTCTTTTGTTTCAGCTGAAGACACAGGAGGACGCGAAGCTGAGTCGAATATTGGCCAAGCAGCAATATCACCATCGACAGCTGGAGCTGGAGTCACGCGTCACTCAGTCGCCAAACATTACTGCATTAGATGGTCAGTAAACTCCTACTTCACAGGGTGGCGGGGGTTTGGGGTGGGGTGGGGGGTGGGGGGGCAAGACATAGCCCAGTGGTAAAAGCATTTGCTTGATGCATGGTCGGTTTGGGATCGATCCCCATTAGTGGACCCATTGGACTATTTCCTGCTCCGGCCAGTGCACCACAATGGTACATCAAACACTGTGGTATGTGCTATCCTGTCTGTGGGATGATGCATATAAAAGATCCCTTGTTACTAATGGAAAAATATAATGGGTTTCCTCTCTATGACTGTGCGAAAATATGTTTGCCATCCGATAATTAATAAATCAATGTGTTCTAGTGGTGGTGTTAAAACAAAAACAAACTTTTCTCACTGATATCATTTCTCACTTATATCATTATGGGCATTTTGTGTTTTATGATTCTGCCAGAATTGTAAGCATGATTTAATATATAGATAGTCTGGGATTCCATCTCATCGTCTTACGATTTTCACCTAAAATATTGGATTTGCGGAAGCACTAAATTGTGCTAAATTCACAGCCTACAAATTTCAAATAGGAAGTGCTTCAGTGTGCTTCCAACCAATTCCATAACCATATGTGGAATTTGGAATTCACTTCCGGTTCTCTTTGGCTGTATGTTTTTCTGTTTAGTTTTATGGGGTTTTTTTCTGTTTGGTTGTATGTTTTTTCTGTTTGGTTTTCTGTTTTTTTGTTTGGTTGTATGGGTTTTTTCTCTGTTTGTATGTTTTTTCTGTTTGGTTGTATGTTTTTTTTCTGTTTGGTTGTGTTTGGTGTGACGATGATCACTGAAAGAATATGATTCGGTTAAGTTCTTTTATGACATCATGTCATCAAACTGTATTCAAGTCTTGAGTCTAGACCAAACATTTTATAACAATGGGTCCATTTACGGTTATATAGCTTCAGACATATGGTTAAGGACCACACAGATACTGAGAGAGGAAACCTGCTGTCGCCACTTCATGGGCTACTCTCTCCGATTAGCAGCAAGGGATCTTTTATATGCACCATCCCACAGACAGGATAGCACATACCACAGCCTTTGATATACCAGTCATGGCGCACTGGCATGGCGCACTGGCTGTGACAAGAAATAGCCCAATGAGCCAAACACAAAATGACGTCATGTAGTTTAAATAGTTTGCCTTAACAGGTCTGTGTTTTTGGTGTTAAATTAATTTTAAAAAATCATTTTAATGCAGTTCTTTATAGATTTTAAAGCAGAATAAAGAGAACTTGTGTTTTTTAAAATTATCTATGAACGTGATTAAATTACAACGTTATAGTAATTCTCAGAACAGTGCATAAAGTGGTTTACATATCATTTCTATACAGGTTGTCCTTCGTGCATGGAAAATAAAGGTTTTTAGAGAAAAAAATAGCTAAGATAATTAATTGAATAACATGCTCGGTTCCAGTCATTATCAAATTTATGTCCCTCATGAAATAATTTTCAACTGAAAATTATTGCACTTGGGACATAAATTTGATAATAACTGGTAACTTGTTTATTATCATTCATATATATATATATATATATATATATATATATATTAGCGCTTGTCAAATTTAACAAGACCTCATATTAAAACATCATTAATCTTTCAATATGTTTTACATTTACAGATGGACAAACTGAACATAAAGTAGAATGCCCTCATAATACTCCTGACTCGAGAAACCACTCAGAATGGGGACCTGTGAAAGCATGGACTAGTGGCATTGGTGAGGAAATATATATAATATATGAAATACTGTTATACTACTTATAGTACTGACGTGGCCTATTTTGATTGGAGGTTTAAGAATGGACTACAGGCATTGGTGAGGAATTATATTAAATACTGTTATACTACTTATAGTACCGACGTGGCCCATTTTGATTGGAGGTTTAAGCATGGACTTGGTGAGGAATGATATTGAATACTGTTATAGTACTGACTTGGTCCATTATGATTGGAGGTTTACAATGTGTACAACAAACTACTGCTATAACAAACCAACTATCATGGTCCCTTCTGTTTCGTTATAACAGTACTTTACTGTATTTAATTAAGTATTAAATTTTGTTTTATTGTAGTCAGTGAAGTGAGTGGTCCTCAAGACGTTGGAACAACAAGGTGTGCATACAATGCCAATGATCTCACCCTGCAAGACGTCTCAGCTGATGGTTTGTCAAAAAGTTTCTGTTTTCTGTTTTAATTTAGAAATGAAAACCAGAGTTTATTACAAGAAATGACTTTTAATTCAGTTATTTAAAATCTGTGCAAAAGAAATGGCAGAATTGTTCGACATTGCAACACATTTTAAAGCGATATTTAATCTACAAGATTAGAGAAATATTGCACATTAATAGCACTCTTGCTGCTGTTCACTATGCACAGCCTATATGTTAGCAGTCTTTACACTATCTTAGATATTACATATTCATAGTTTAAAAATGTCTTTAGGAGTCTTTAAACAAAATGTCCTTTTCTTTCCTTTGAAACGTTATTGCAAAGAGAGAAGTTACAGTTATACCTAATTTGAAAACCCACCATAATGAGGTTTGTCAGTCCTAGGGCTTGATGTATCATTTAATATTCCTCTTCTATTTTTTCCAGATTTTGATCGTAGAAGCAGTATAAGTTTACTGGATTCAGAATCCGTGTACTTGCCAGTTGAAAAACTCCCCCTGAGTCCACATCGACCCAGTACTACGTCAGCACTAACCACCGATTCACCATCTTCTTTTCTTCAAGACGCCACCCGACCCGACACTGCCATCGGAATCCCCAATGAGACCAAATATGAGGCCTACGACCGGAGGATGATCCGGCCTCTGAACCAGGAAATTCTCAAAGGAACAGCGAAACCGAACTTCGAGTACTCCCCTCCCCAGACCTCGGGCACCGGCCCCTTGAAACGAACCCGGAAACAGACTCCCCCCATCGCACAGGGTCAGGACTATGATACGAGCATGGACAACAGTGTCTGCGACGAAGGCAGTGTTGACTCGAACACAGACAAAGTGCCTCCTCGTGCCGTCAGTTTAATAAGAGACATCGCTGGTGCAAGGAAGGCCCAGAAAACAATTGAGGAGCGTAAGGCTCTATTGTTTCAAAAAATAGACAAGAGTAAGAGTGAGGTGGTTGCCAGGAGCGACACCTCCTCCTCTAAGAGTAACATTCCTGTTCTTATCAACGGAGTGAATAAAGCCGAGTTCACGTCTCAGCGGTTCTTGAGGCATAAAAACAGTGAGACAAAGAGCATGAAGAGTCGGATAAACCACGAGAAGGCAGAAGAGATGGGCAAGCTTGGGGGTATGGTGTGCAATAACAGCGTCAGAGATTCAGGCTTTTTGTCCAGGCCATGTAGCGACGCGGTGTTGGCAGATGCCACTATGGATGGTGAGTAGGTTGGTTCTCTAGAGCTGATGAAAATTCCATTTTAGTTTATTTTTATCTGTTTATTTGACTTCAGCTAATTTTCTTATACATTTTGTTTTGCATAGATAGACAGCATTTGATTTGAAATGCCAAAAAAACTACAACAAAAACAAACCTGCACAAGATTATATAGATTTCATTTCCGGCCTTCTCTGTCCCTCATATAGTTTTCTGGATGTTTTTTATTTACAATCACTTGAGATATGAAGAAAAACATTTGTGTATAGCAGTATTGTGTACTGTGTACATATCAAATTTGACTTTCATAATGATTAATCCATCTTACACTGTTATGGCCCTTGAACTTAGGAGATCTGAAAATTTGTACACACTTGGGGACATGTATTGCTTTAGCAGTAATCTCATAATGCTTGTTTAACTATTGAATACTTTTCAGATTTTTAAAGATTATTTCTCAGCACTTTGAAAATAAAAAGAACAGTCGTTTTATTTTCACCTTGTGTATTCCAATCTAGTTATGCAAATTTCCAGTTCTCAGAGGCCTTATTTCAGCATTATGGGCACCACACGCTTGCTCTTGTTGGTTCATGTGGAAATTTGTCTTTTCAGAAACGAAGGCAGCAGTGACAATTCAGTCGTTGTGGCGTGGGCATTTTGCCAGACAGCACGATGCCGAGGTTATGTCGATACGGAAAGAAATCCGTGCTCGTCGTGCTGAAGATCACATTGTGATGCTGAAGGCTGAACTAGAACAGTACGTTATGGGGTGTTTTTTTGTTTTTGTTCTGGGAGGGGGGATTATATAATATGTTAATGTGTCTCAGTTACTCACCAAGACGAGAAGCACACATTTCTGTCAGTTTTCTTCTTTTAGTAGCAGGATGTAGCTTTGTGTGGGGGTTTTTCATCACCTGCATATATAGGGCTCCTGATTAGCTATATATTTTATTACAGGATTTTCCTAGGTGTTTTCTTCAGAAAATGCAGGTTAAAAATGGGGGTACGCACTATACATAACAATAGAAAAAAGTATCTTTTAAAAGTGTCCAGCGATCACCAATAAAAAATTGCCAAACGGTCACTTACAGTACTTTACAGGTTATTGACAGTGTTCATTATAATGAAAGCCAAAAACCTCTTATAAATCGCTTTTCACTTGTGATGGTTGTAATAAAAGCCAAATAAATGTACAAAAGTATCCATACCTAGCCAAAAATGACAAAACTGGACCATAAATATTTTTAATTTCCGTGAGATTTAATTTGGCTATTTCCATCAAACCAGAAATATGCCACACTACTATAAATTTAGAAATCTCGCACATTCATATTAGCCACAAGAACCAAATGTAATACACTATATTTTTATTTATTTATTACTTTAAAAACATTTTAAAAGAAAAATATTTGCTATTTCCACTATTCATAAATTTTCAAACAGTTTCTTAATACATGTCTGTACAGATAAGGGACATCTCATAATTTGATAATAACGAACACAAGGTATATTGGGACGAATATCACAAGAAATGACCAGCCTTACTTTCAAAAATATGTAACACTCGGCCATACATGTATATAAATTTAGTATCTAGCTTTCATACAGTCTCACAGTTGTATTTTTAAAATAAATGTGTTTTTTAGACAAAGACAGCAGTATGCTGAAGAAAAGAAATTACGCACTCTGCAGATGGAGGCAATTAAAACATTGTGGCAAGAGGTAAGATAAGAGTTTATAAATAAGTTAAAGCTCATGTTTCTGTGTCTCCTCTTTACAATGTCAAGACATGAGATATAGGTATCACTGTTCTGACAGTTGTGGTGATGGTGTCAACTTTTGCATGTTGCTTCAGTGTTAAGTTTTCACATTTATCTCTTGTTTCTTACAAAATATAGGTCCTAGACCAATGAAATTTGGGTTATGGTTGCAACTATATATGTTCATCTCAATGCACGTTGATTTTTTCTTTTTAAAAAAACATTGAAATGCTATAATAGTGTTGAGCCCAATGTTTTTGCATTTAGGTTCATTTCTCACGAACTGTGAAGTCCTTAAGTCAGTAAAACTTGGTTTATAGTTGCATCTATGAATGTTAATCTCCGTGCATGTTGATAATATCAACTTTTCTGTGCAACCACTCTTTTCCTTTTCTAAAAATTTCCAATTTTGTTTTTTATTTAGCAAGGGCTACTTGCAGTAAACTTTTTTTTTAAAACCACCAATTGCTGATATTAACCATCTTCTTCCCTCCTGCCTCCAGCATATAGTTTGTACGCTCACGGAAATGTTGATTATTGTGGACAGCACCTAAATAATTTATTTCTAAACAGAAATCAGTTTATTGTGTGATATAACACATCAGTACTTGTTGTTGACATCTTATTACACCTGTAGGTTCAGTCACTACAGAGCTGGAAGAACGAAGTCCTGGCTTCGCAGTCGTTTCAGATGAGTCAGGATTCGAACCGACTGTCGTGTTCCTCGAACCAGAGACTCCACAGCAGCCAGCACTCGTCCTCAAGCTACGAGAAGTCTGACACCAACGACAGACTGAGCGACTGTACGATGAGGTCCGCGTTCAGCCCCATCGACGTGGAAAGACAGAGAGACCTGGAGAAAACCTGCACCAGTTTGCAAGCCCAGGTAGTCAGCCTTAAACTGCCAACATTTACTTAGTGTAACATAGCGCCTCACAAGTCTAAAAATATCTAAATACAACATTTCGCGGGTGGGAATTCTCCTCGGATCAGCTGTTTTCCTCTCATGGAACATTGCATGGGTGAAAGTTTTCCGGCATATGCCAGATTTTCTGTTTTTTCTGGGTCTCCATCTGGCCCCCTGGTCATGGCTTTGTCCTGGAACCACAAGAAGCCCTAGCACCCAGAATTGTTTCAGGTTTTTCAAAATTTTCAACTTTCACCCATGACATTGTGTTTCCTCGCATTTTAATCGTTCTGTCCTCCAAAATGTATCCGATAGCACAGATTTTAACCTAGAATTTCAAGAATTTCCTCTTAATTCTCTCATTGCCTCATGAGTTGAACATTTTACCAGGCTATACGCTCTGCAAAAATCAAAATTAGCTACAAGCTGTTATAATGGTAATCCGTCGGGCAGTCATCAATTTTAGAAAAATGTCAATCTTTCCAACATGTAAAATGTGGTAAAGTTAAATGATCAGTGCATGGCAATTAATTATAATAAACGTGTGTCCAACTAGTATGATAGATTGGGTAATTGCAGATAACTATTTCAACTGCATGCTGACTTTGTGCCAGAAAATAAACATAAAAACAGATTGTAAGTGCCTCCAGTAGGTTCGTATGGGATTGAAATCTTTTGAAATGGGACATGTACGTTAACAAATATTAAACAGCAGTTCTCTTACCATAACCTTTCTAAACACTATTAAAATATGTCCATTAATTTCCAAGTTTTCACGGTACATAATTTTACCTTTTGTATCCTCTAGCAGAAATGATGAGTCACTTTACAAGGTTGAGTAACATCTTATTTTTACTGATCTTGCTTCCCACAGTGATTGTTAAGTTAAGTTTTATTTTGTACTTGATAGAACAATATGCAAATGTTGATTCATGCTCTTTAATTTCTTACAACAGGTGTCACAGTTGCAGAAAGCCTTTGAGTCCTTGCCAAACAATGTTTTCAACACAAGCAGTATTAATCTCAATACCAATGCAGGTAACAGCCAACTTTTCTCTATCTTTTTTCGTACATGCATATTTCCAAGGGTTAAGCTGAAGACTTGAGAATTCGTTATTTACCAAGCTTTTATTTTGTTTGTCCAAGAACTGATAGTTTTGGTCGGATATTTTCTACAAATATTTACAAAATTGCCAGCAGTATTTTATTTATTATGATTATTATTATCATTATTATTTCAACACATTTTAATACAATATTTAATGGGTTTTACTCCATTTTGTGTAAATAGTTCAAATAATCACTAAAACGTAATTAAATCTTGGGGTGTAGTGAAAATCTGTTACCTGTCTGAATAATGGTCAACATTTAAGTTAAGACTGGTTTTCTAGTTTCAGATGTCACTGATTCTTTGCGAATCACTTGCAACTTTGATGAAGAATGTGACCAGTCTAGTCATCTTGGTTCTCTTCATTCAGGAAGATGGAGTGAGTAGATTTGTTATTAAATACCTTTAACAGTTTTTATTGGAACAAATGAGGGGTCAGGGCGTAGCCCAGTGGTAAAATGCTCACTTGAATAACAGTCAGTCTGGGAACAGTTCCCATCTGTGGGCCCACTGGGCTATTTCTCGTTCCAGCCAGTGCACCATGATTGGTGTATGAAAGATCTTGATATGTGCTATCCTGTCTAAATTGTGATTGTGAAATAAAATATAAAGTAAAATATTTTTGCATTTAAATCAATGTTAAGTTTTCACATTTATCTTCATTTCTCACTAGCTATAAATCCTAGATAAACAAAACTTGGTTTATAGTTGCTACTGTGGATGTCCAATGCTTGCTTTTAAAACAATAAATTTGTTTAATTTTACTCTTCTTTTTTTTCTTCTTAGATTTATCATTTGCATTATAATTATTTTAATTAAAAAATGTAACCAGCATTGTGATGAATATATATTGATTTCACTATCGGTGCCATTTGTCAGTTGATGATACATAAGACCATTCATTTTGATCAGTTCTTGGTCATAATGATCCCATTAAGTGGATTTGTTTCATTTGAGATGAGGGGTGGGAAATAACCCAGTGGAAAAGAGTTTGCTTGATGCACAGTTGGTCTCCGGTTGATCCGGTTTATTGGGCCCATTGAGCTATATCTTGCTCCAGCCAGTGGACCACAACTGGTATATCAAAGGACGTATTATGTGTTATCCTGTCTGTGGGATGGTGCATATAAAAGATCCCTTGCTGCTAATCAAAAAGAGTAGCCCAGGAAGTGGCGACAGTGGGTTACCTTCCTCAGTATCTGTGTGGTCCTTAACCATATGTCCGATGCCATATAACCATAAATAAAATGTGTTGAGTGAGTCATTAAATAAAACATTTCCTCCTCCTTATTTGGAATGAAGTACCGTATATTGCCGTGTATTAGCAGACTCCTTGTATAAGCTGACCCCTTAGTTTGACCCTAAATATCAGCTACAAAATCATCGGCTTCGTGCCGAAGTCATCTTTTGTCCAGTTGTACATTGTATTGATTTCAATAATACTGTTAACAAATAGGCCTGTGCTTTTCTTTTTCATTATATTTTCTTCCCCTTTAATTATTACAGACACGGTAATCGTTATACTAATAGTAATGCTAACGCCTTCCATGCCGTGCAGAACTAATTTAGCACCAATAAATCATAACAAGAAAATAAACAATTCAAGCTGTAACAACATATCACTGCATATAAGTAATTTAATTATTTACAGGACAGCAAATAATAAACTCATTAAGGCATGTTTAATCCCTGTTTTCCCCCACTTGTAAAGAAACGATTCAGTGGTCCATGGCTGTTGTTTACACAAAAATGTGTGATCCAATCAGATAAGAGCTTACAAAATTATATAGATAGAGGTGTCAAACAAAGATGGCGCAACATGTTTTTACCATTGAAATGACAATAAAACAAGTTATTTTTATTACTATTCATCAAATTAGTAATGCATTAAAGACCAAAAAACAACATAATACTGCATGATGGGGTGTTTTATTTATACTGTGCACAAATTATTGTTACATAAGCTGTGAAAGGCTGTAAGGGTCTGATCAAAATTTGTTAGTCGGGGTCGAGTGTTTTCGATCGGAATTTTATGAATCAATTTGTTGCCTCTGTGTATAAGCCGACTCCCTTATTTTGGAAAGTATTTCTAGACTTCAAAAGTCGGCTAATACACGGCAATATACGGTAAATAGAATATCAGTTACAAGTGTTTTTTAATATGGAAAATTTTAACAGAGTCTATGTATTGGTATTTGTTGAGGCTCTGCCTTTAAATTTGCATACTGTTATTACAAGGGTTAACCCTTTCAGACTTGTTAACACATTGTTTTCAAAGTGCCCCAGGAATTGATATATTTTAGAGTTAAACAAAGGACACATTTACAGATGTTTGTTTGATGATATCTTTTTTATTATTCATAGTAGAAGACTGGTTCAAGCATATTTGTAAACGTAAATCAATTGTCTATGAGAAGGAGCTCATTATCATATAGAGGTATATTAAACAAAATCACTGGTTATAAAAACATAAAAAATTTCTATGAAAATGTGTAAATGAATAACCATTTAGAAAATCTTTCCAACCATGTGCAAATCTTGAAAGTGGTATGTCATCTTGAATTCGTGATAGTATTTCAGCTAGTGGAATTCCATCGGAATTATCACTGTTTCATTACGATAAAACATCATGATCTCGGTAATTTTCCGTGAAGGTCGTATTATAGAAATTGGATGTCACCATTGTAGTTAACAGAACACTTATACCAAATAGGCTGAAAAATTCCAAACAAATGAGCACATTCTCACGGCAAACCATGTAACACTTCTACAGGATGTTGTTGTTAGCACTGCCTCTATTGCACATGTCAACCTGTGACAAATTTGGTGGTAAATACAAACTGAAAACACACAACGGGATTTCCTGTTTTGTAGTCTGAATGGTGATTTTTTTTTAACAGGATTTCCCATTCCATAGTCGGAAAGGGTTAATACACTAAATTATCACATGGGTTTTTGACATGGATATCATGGGTAAGTCATAAGATAAATAGATTTACCAGTAACAGTTCACATCTATGTAGTCAGTGCTATTTGGCCGGCAGTGGTGGATTATAGAGAAAGTAGATTAAGCGGTAATATTTTATGCAAATACATAATATTTGACTTATATTAATTTGCATTTATTGGAACATTAAAAGAAGATATTATATATATATATATATTGTTGTTGATATATTTTGTTTTGTTTTTCTCAGGTATAGTTCCACATTCTCTGTCTCCCTATCCTTCTGAAGAGGAAGAAAACTATTTCTGCCAAATACGTCAGTTCGGTGTCGCCACCCCACCACGCTCGCTCAAACTACAACATAAGGGAGAGAACTCTGTCATACTAACGTGGACGTCTTCAAAACTGGTTGATGAAAATGGGAAGGATGCACAGAGCAGTATTATTGGTACAAATGTGTTGTTTTATCCACCACCCACAAAATTAAATTTTATTTAAACCAAGTGTGTATAGTGGGGAGAATATATGACAAACCCTATCTAATCAGGCATACAGCAATGATGGTTGTCACACTCCAACCCACCCTTAGACATGATCAGTTTTTGGAACAGCTCTTAATTGGGGACTGTCAAGTATGAACATTTTATTATTCGGGACAAAAATGAACTGTAACCTTCTGTAATGCATTTACTTCCTTCAAACAGCCAAACATTGGCGAAAATCCTCTTTTGTATCATGTTATTTTTCAGAATACAAATGGATTATAACTTTAAAGCATACTCTACTCTATCCTCAACCCCACCACAACCATACCCAACTTAATCCAAGCCAGCCAACAGCCAAAGAATGGCTAGAATTTTCCATGGTGTAATTTTATTATTTAAGACACAGGTGGCCTATATCCTTGAATATTTTCCTCACCCAACCCACTACAGATCTCTTCACTTGCATAAGTCTTTTTTTCTTTTTTCTACTTCACCTGACCTCAAACAAATGCATAATCCCTTAGAGATATTCGTCAGAGGCCTAATTCATAAAGCACTCTTAGGCTCTGCTAGACAACACAGTATCCTCTTTGCAAGTCTTTTAGCATTGCACTGCGAGATAGCTAAGTCGCAAAAGTTTAGTGAATCAGGCCCCTGGTCCGAACATCCCAATAGCCAATGGGATGGCTAGACATCTTCCAATGAGTCCCCTGCTTCCTGTTCCGGGTCACGTGACTAACACTTCCTTCTTTCTCCTTCACTGGCCTGGTTCAAGTTTTCTCCAGTTAACTCTTCTCTACTTTAGTTTTTTGTCTTGATATATGTTCATAATGAGTAGCGCAAAAAACGAAATGGATTTTTTCAGTGTTTTTGTGTAACCCGTAAATGGTTTGCACCAGTTTTCAATTCTCAGAGACCTACACTATATCCAAGTTCAATATATTTTAACATGCTCATATACCACTAGGGTTTCGAGCATATCTGTCCAGTATCCGGTTTCTGGATAGCCAGAGGCCTAACCCGGGACAGATTTTCACTATATACCCCACTTGGTCTAAATCTACCTGCAGCTAAACAGTGTGTAGAATTGTGTTGTTTTGTTATTTAGGTTATCGGGTATACATCAATGATCAGTGCAAGGCCTTGGTGCCCAACAACCAGCTGTCGGTGGCTGCAATTGGACTCGACTCCCAGACAACCTACAAGTAGGTGGCATAAACACATTATGTAAACGTAAACATGGTAACAAAATTATAATCAGTTTTTTAAAAACCAAATCCAGTGATTATAATTCTTTCATTATTTGTTTTAGATGTCTAAAATTTAAGACTATTTTTTTCTTAAAATTTTATATTACAGTATTTACTACACGTTATTTATTTCTAAGACAATTGTTTTTAAACTACATACAAAAAACAGTGAGGTTTTTTTAAATTATTATTATTTTCAAAATACTTTTACTTTTATTCTTATGTCAAATCAAACTAATTTTATTTGCAAAAAAACATTGTTCATCACTGTAAATCTGTTATCTTTCAAACTGGAAAACAAATCTAAATGTTTACTCATATTTATTTCAGGTTTTATATTAAGGCACTGTCTGCTCTTGGGGAATCATACGAATCCAATATCATAATGGCCAAGCTGGCAAAGGTGGGTCCCAACCCCCAGATACGCCCCGCCCCCAGCAGTGACAGTGACCTGCCTGATGACAGTGACAAGGACCACGACTCGACAGAAACCGTGGACAGAAAGCAGCACAGGAAACGAGAGAATCGGAAAACACGTCGGGTCAAGTCACCCCGGTCCGAGAAACAGAAGCTGAGATCACGATCGGAAAACACTGCCGCTCTTTCTGTCGCCCCAACCTCGGAGCACAACATACCAGTCTCGGAACACTACCAACCAACTTCCGAACAGTACAGAACAACCATGGAACAGTACGGACCAACCACAGAACAGTACAGACTGACAACGGAAGATTACAGACCATCCTCAGAACAGTACAGAACAACATCGGAACACTACAGACCACCATCGGAACACTACAGACCAAGATCTGCTAAAATAGACCCAGAAGCTGCGGAAGCAATATTTGTGCATCCAAAGTTACATTTACACCGCGGATCTTCGAGGAGTGAAGCTGGTATAACGACCGTGGCTTCGGACAGTCATAGGATTCCTTCATCGTCGTCACAGTCTAGTGTGTCATGTTCCCCTGTGAAAACTACCAGCAATGCAAGCGTTAGTGACTCTTCGGTAACCTCGTCCGGACCCGGTGCTGGGGAGAAGCCGGTTTCAGCGAATGTAGATGAAACCAAAAGAACATTCATCGGAATGTCAGAGACCTACACACTGGAACAGAGTTCGTTCTTTCAGAGTAACTTACAAAACATCACCAGCAAAATTGTTGAACAGACAACTTCACAAGCGAGGGAATCTCACGACAGGGCTCACAAGCGAAGCAGAAGTAAAGACCGTCAGAGAAAAATGTCTGAATGCACGAGTGGGAGTTCCGAGAAGATCAATGAGATGGACATCGTTGATGATTCCAGTTCGAAGGATCCTCGGAACCAGCTGAGCAGAAGTCCGGTTCCAGAACAGAAAGATTCCTCGGGTCGAGGGTCGGATGGTTCGGGTAGCGAGTCTCATCGTGAAGGCAGACATCACAGACATCAGCGCAAGAGAAGCAAGGATCTTAACATTCGGTTTGATGAAAATTCGTCTTTAACAGTCGATCAAAATTTTATGAAAGATGGAGAAAGTTCAGTGGGCAGCAGGCCCATTCTCGACGGTAGAAAAAGACATTCATCTGGGAGTCGTCCCAACAGCCCCATGGTGCCAGATTCCTTTGATACAGAGTCTTCGACCACTGTGGAAAAAAGGAGAATAAATGTTGCGGATGCGTTGGAGAGGAATATTAAAAAATCTAGTTCTTTCAGTGCATCCGATTCCATGTCGAATCATCCCACCAAACACAGGCAGCTTCCTGTCCCTAACGTCTTACTGGACGACGGGACATCAGAGTCTTTGAGATCATCCCACAGACACCATTCCTCGGGATCGGAAGGTGACATTCCTCTTGCCGTAGCAAGCAGTTCCAAGCAGGACTCTCGCAGCCTGGGAGTCAAGCTGCTACAGAAGCTGGAGGCATTCACCAAGTCCCAGGAGAAGTCCATGCGAGAAGGGAAGAGAAAAAAGAGGCTGTCTGACGGCGAGAAGTCGTCCAAGCCGCCGTCGGATGATGAGAAGAGTTGCTCGTCACGAGAACGCCGGATTAGTGACAGTGACGGAGATCAGTCATCGGATGTCAGTGGAGTCCCACCGCTTCCCCCGTCACGGTCAGATGGGTCATCAGGGAGTCACTCGGACGAAGGTCGGTCCTCGCGGACACGAAAAACACATAGAAGGTATGGAGTTATAGCTGAATTTAAAACCACCTGTAGTCTCTATCTGTATCTCTCTCTCCCCTCTCTGTCTCTTTTTCTCTCTGTCTCTCTCTGTATGTCTCTGTCTGTATCTCTCTCTCTCTCTCTCTCTCTCTCTCTCTCTCTCTCTCTCTCTCTCTCTCTCTCTTATGCTGTCTTTCTCTCAATCATTTTTGGCAATTACCATCTGTTATTTTAATATGTTTTTGTGTGTATATTCAGTTACGGTTTAAGCACACTGTTCTTGACACAACTCAACTATTTTGGTTGGTTGTTCAAGTTAGAGGTGTATGTGAAATACTGTGATCTGTATTAGATGCTAAATAGTGATATATTTACATATTCTGGAGTGTCATTAATTAAACAATAGGTTTCCTTTTCACAAAGAGTGTTTGATTTGAACTGTCAAATTGATTCCAAATCTTTGTTACTTTCCATCTTTGTTATACATCTGGACAAGAACTTAGGCAGATTTCGTTCCATTATACTCTTACAATGAAAATTATACGGTTGTGATTTTAAAATGTAATATCCAGTGGATAAAGAAGTTTTATAAGAATTTCCAATGGTTGATTTTAAAATGTTAAATATTCATATGCAGTTAGTACCAGTTTAATTTTATTCACTGAAAACATTGACATCCAACCCACTTTTCCCACTACCAGTTTAAAATATTCTAATAGCATTTATTTAGATCTTAAATAATATTTTATTTATTTGTCCAAAAAGGAGAGGCTATAGTTTTCATCAGTGACCTTAAGTTTGTCTGTCCATCCATCTTTCCCATTTTTTGTTTTCCAGTCGTCTTTGACAATGCCTCATAATATTGAGTTGAAGTTCTGTGAATAGCTCTATCATACATAGTTAGAGACCAAATTTGACTTCACTGGTGATTAGTCCATTTTTGACAGAGTTATGACCCTTGAAATTAGAAGATACAGAACTTGTTTGGGCCTGGTAGGGGACATGTGTTCTGCTTTAGCAGTATTCTCACAATGTTTTTTCTTTTGTTTTCACAGAACGCCATCAGGGGGTGCTATCGTCCCGAACATCGTCAGCGACCTGGAGGGTCGTCCCACACACAGTCCCATCATCATGGAAGGAGGAGCGTTCAAGAAGTCTAGCAGCAGCGTGCGACGTCACGCATCATTTCACGGCCTACTGCCGTCAAAACACCAAGACAGCAAACTAGGAACCTCGCCATCTGACGTTAGTGTTTTGATGCTTAAGAGATTACAGGTTCAAGCACTCTGTCCTGGGCACCAGTCTGGGCTAGGCTGTGCAGGGCAAATATTAGTAGCTAATGAGAAAGAAGAATCATGGATTTAAATCAGTTTAACTGCACTAGCACTTAGGCTGGAACCAGTATCAGAATGTTAAACCACAACCTACCAGTCTCAAACATCATGGCTTAACCACTACACCATCAAAGTCATTTCTAAATAATTACATTCAAATGAGTTGGTGGTGACTTAATTTATCATTCTGTCTTTTAGTATATTGAGAATTTAATACTTTTTGAAAGTATTTATAGCAATGAAACTGAAATATGAAAGAGTGTTGTTTATTTTTAAAAAGTTTTTAACTGACAATATTTCACAAGTTCATCCAGCATAGTTGATTTATATATAATCCATTGACCTGAGAAAAAAAAAATCCAGTCATTTGTGTTTCCTGTTAAAAAAACCACACTGAAAAATACTGAAATTAAATTCTTATTGGAAGGTTTTCTGAAACTTGTCGAATTCAACTAATAGCCAATGGTAAACATAGAAGATTCATGTATCACTGTGTGCTCAAGTTATTCGTTGTTTTGCAGGAAGTTTTGAAGCCAGAAGAACATGGTGGTCAGAGTGCTTCTAATCAGGTGAGAATATATGCATGTTTTCAGAGAAATTTAAAATAGGAAAATAATCTTTGTGGGTCATTAGATTTTTTTTTTTACAAATGGCTGTGCCAGTGTTCATCAAGTGTACGAGTCAGGAGAAAACATAATTAGTATTATTACCCATATGGTTAAAAATATCTTGGTACCTGTATATATCAAAGTAATATGTCCCACTAGAATGCCAAGTGGGACGTAACACTTTGTGACATCATTGATTGGCACACTACAACATTACAGGACTGTCAACCAAAAGAGTTATGTGATATAAATTAAGATTGCTTATGGGTAATAAATAGGATATTAAACTCATTACCATTTCATGTAATTTGTATGTCCCTCGTGAAATAATTTTCATTGTCACTTGCTAAAGTTTGTGACAAGTGAAAATTATTTCCCTTGGGACATAAACATAATGTGAAATGGAAGCTTGTTTTATATCCTATAATTATTAATTTTATATCTGATGGATGTACTGCATCTTTTCAAAAAACACACCAAAACATATAAAATTCTTTATGAATACAATGTTTAAATAATATTTAATTTTTGATGGTGGTGGGGATACAGAAACATTTCCCTTTTTTCTCTCACATCTGATTAGTTCTGAATGTCCTAAAGAGAGAAAATGAGCAGTAAGTGATCATTACACTTTGTAAATAAAGCGAACACGTTAGTGATTTCCCCAGTCTTATTCAAAGCAGATATGTCACTGGTCACTCGTCACTTGGCTTTAGAGGTCACCTACAAGGCTCTGTCTGTCCTGGATCAGGCTTCTGGCTATCCAGAGTTAGGACCAGGGATAGACATGCTCGAAACCTTAGTGGTATAGGAGCTTTTAAAATATATTGCATCACATCGTATCAAGGCTCTGAAATTGGCCCAAGTTCAGCTCTCGTGCTTATAAAAGTTTAAAGATTAGATTCATGGCTTTAATAAAGCAGGAGATTTTCACTGTGGCAATGCCATGCAGATTCTATGCAGCAGTTCAGATTTTTAAATCATGGCACTGACATAGAGAAGTCTGGACTTAATCTTTTCTCTCTCTTTTTATTTTTTTAAACACATGTCAGGGTTCCATTTTGTGAAATGGTAGTAACTAAGGTTGATTGTAGTGACTTATGATCAATGTTATTAATGGCACATATAAGCTATACATTCAGTGTTTCACATTTGGAATTAGTATTGCACTTCTGCAAATAACTTAATCAGTATATCACTGAAGTTGATCTTTGGCAAGATGTGATTTTGATCAAAATTGGTGGTGATTTACTTATTGAAAAGTAATATAACTATTTATAGGGCGTAAATGTGTAGTTTTGAATTTGTTGCTTTGAGTTTGTATTAATGTTACTGTTAGAGGAGTGGTAGTTTGTGGGGTTGGATTTGCTTAATGTGAACTAAAGATATATTTCATGAAATGATTGTTAATTACACAGTAATATAAATCTTTCTGCTTCACCATTCTGCAGGATTAAACCTCTTCACTTGTTTACAAGGTATTTACTTTAAACATTTGTAGTTTTAAGACTTTTAGAATGTAGATGTATTTAGTGTATTTTGCATTTTCGCTTTCTAGCATAATATCATACATATATTTTATCAATCTCTTGTTAGTTTCTTAGTGCCATATTTAGGAAACGGTTTTGATACGTGTAGTTTGCTTTTTTTCCGTAAATGAAGTGACAATTGAAATATTAGTATCTGGTATTAGAAGGGGTGGGATGGGGATATGATTCAGCTCGTTTCAGTTGGTAATGTTTCTGGGACATTCTGATATCAGGATATGTGAAATTAGTGGTTGACTTTTCAAGTCATTTAATAAACTGACTTGTTTTAGATCATTGTCACACAGGATTTGCAGTTTTGGCAAACATTATAAAAATAGTATAATTTATATTAAAATAGTTTTTATAAACTTTTAAAATGCATAAAACCTAAACAATTTCATTCAAAGCAAAAAAATGTACTGTAGAGTTACAATGCAACAGTTATGCATGCATGACTGCTTCCTTTCTACTTATTATATGTATATATGCTTTTTAATTATTTATATGCACTCCATTAGTTGGTTTTTTTATCTCATGAATATTAATATTTTTTATATGAATTACATTATTCAGATATTGGATAAGTTTGTAGGATGTTTTTAAGTAAACATAATTTATTATTTTGAAGGCACATAATTATTTGTAGCAGCTTATAGTGTAGTCCAGTTTAAACAAATGGTTCTTCGTTATAAAAATTATCTAAATTATTGAAATGCTTTTTCATTTCTTTCAGCAATTACACGTAGGTTGTCCTTTGTAGTATTTAAGAAACCCGGTGTTTTAAATGTTATATATCATTTACATAGCAATGAAATATATAGATAGATTTACAGAAACCATAAAAGTTATATTTCACTGTATTTTAGCTGCTGAAAAAATTGAAATCTTATTTACTTTTTTTCTGAAATTGCATTATTAAATTATCTCCCTTTGGGTCGTTTCTTCATATTTAAGTTTGATGATTACCAATGCATCCGATCATATTTAAAAAACTTTACATATAAAAAAGAGATATGCAGTGCAATTACAATAAAATATCTGAAACCAGTTGAATACGAAGCTAAATAATGATGATACAATGTCCTGTCATTGAGTTTAAGTTAAAATTTAATGGCGTTTTGATTCGTTTTGTTTTTGTGGGGTTTTTTTTAGGGTTTCTTTGTCAGATATGTTTGCACAGCATATTATTTTTAAATAAATAGTAATTTAACAATTAAATAAAGATAATTTTTATTCAAATTTCTTTTACAAAGTCTGTGGTCAAGTTCTGGAAAAGTTCCATCGGAAGAAATATATCACAGTGTTATATGTTTTTGATAGGATAAGCGAAAGATATTAACAAAAAGTGAAAGATATTGTCAAAAAGAAAGATGTATATAATAAATACAGCATTTCATGGTGTTTTTTCAAATACCATTTTTATGTCAACTCGTCATTTGTGACAACCATATTTTGACTCAATGCTTCACAATTCATGAAAATATAGTTTTCACACATCACTTGTTGACATAAATATTGTATTTGAAAACCCCCATGAAATAGCCTGTATATATTTTTTTAATTACTAAGTAATGCATGTAGTTGTACATGCATACATGTATATGTGTTGTATTTGAGAATAGATTCAATAGCAAAATCAGATGGTTCTCTGGCTTAAGGGTGGGAAATTCAAAATACTGTAGAATCTCATTGGGTTTGAACTTGGAATGGTTCAATATACCGTAACAATTGATGCAAAAATAAATTCCCAACTTACACTTAAACGATGTTCACCGAATGCTTAGGTCGAATTACCTGATGGGTCGAACACTTTTTGAGTATCGACAGGGTTCGAGCCATCGGCATTCAACAGTATTTGCAATCAACTTACATTATACCTGAATTGATTTATTGCATGTCAGTTCTCTCAGTGACATTTTTGACAATTTATTCTTTATAATAATACTTTGATGCATGTAAAAAAATAATAATGGTGTCTTGCAACTTAAATTCTAAAAGTGTCATAATTTTTTCTTTTATAGTAATATGCTTAAACTGACAGAATGGAGACAAATGCCAAATGTAATGTAATTTGTAAAAATAAAAAAGAGAGAGTGGGGAAAAAAAGAGTATTTTATACAGTCTTTTAATCAATTGTTTTTGATGATATTGTTTGCCTATTTAAAACTATTTTTATAAAAATTAATGTAGAAACTGCATTTCTTTTATGCATGACATGTAGCTTCAGATTTAGACAAAATAAAAAAATTCTTAAATATTTTATCATTTTCAGCTTTCACTAAGTTTTCCTTGTTATATAGTTTATTATTTATTTAATACCTTAAAGTTCTTTCTCTTTGTGCATATATATCATGTACTTTTCTGTCGCAATGTTTTTTTAGTTAAGTACATGTAGACATACGGTAAGTCAACATTCTTTAGACTACCGGGTCAATGTTAGTGAAGACACCGTTATGAAACTGTTTTGACCAAACAAAATACATTTTGAGTCTCTGGTCAGCGCGGGCATGGATTTTGACCCTCACACGTTTTTTTGTTGGTTTTTGTTCGGGTTTTTTCTTCTTTTTTTAATTTCTCACGGTATGACATTGATTTTTGCCAAGCTTTTTTTTTGCCAGGACAGAAAACCACATTTGGAGCCAAAATGGTGTATATGCTGGCTTGGACTATTAACTGTCCTTAAATTTCTTTTATTATTTAAAACAGGTCCTATTGTTCTGAATTAGATTAGTAGCATGGCTTGTTTTAAAAATATTTGCAGCCAAAGTCAAAATAATACAAAATGCCTTGGTTATATGGAAAAGGTAAAGGAAAATATTTGGATACAAAGCTAAGGGAAGGAACACCATGGCCATTGAGGATGGACCAAGGCAGATGAGAAGAACATAAAAAACCCACACCTATATATAT